>JAEIIH010035942.1:0-46371 GCA_018904745.1 Drosophila orosa
TTTTGTGTATGGAAATGTCAAGAACCCCCTACAAATATAATGGCAGATATTACTATTATTAAAACCTGTAATCAACACCATTTAATGGATTTTTTAATACCAATTGATGAAGCCGCTATAAGTGATTTGTAAAACTTTTCAAATAAGTCTTAAAGAATAAACCCGCTCACACTCTGTTGTTGTATGGCCAGTTTTATTATTAATTCGCACAGGTTTTGTAAATGGAAATCAGGTAATCTATGTGAATGGAGGGAGTTGATGCTTCTAGCCTCGTCGGTTGTTGAACCCACCGCCGCCCTGCTGCGGCTCTGGCGGCGGCGGAGGAGCGGTGGCTAGGTAAGCCAATGCCTTCTGGATCGCAGGCGGAATGGGTGGCGGTGTGGGCAGGTGATCGCCCTGCGGCTGGAAGCCATTCTCGTCCGCCAGATAGGTTATCTGGATGGGGATGCCCTCGGGCGAGGTGTAGGAGAAGGAGCCCTGCGCGACCTTTTTGGACGAGATGCAAATGTGAGTTGCGATCAGTTGCAGATTCATTTGGTTCACTATTAGGCAAATTGCCATCCAGCCAAATGCCACGATGGCTGGGCACGATTTTGAGGTACTGGTGGTGCTGTTGCTGCACACTCACCTGGCCGGCGTTGTCGGTGCCCGCGTTCTTCAGGTAGCCCTCCTCAGCAACATTGATCCCATTGCCCGTCTCGTAGGAGTACTTGTAGGAGCCATCGAAATTGACCTCCTGCTCTTGCCGAATGATGGGAATGGGCTCGCCCTGGGCCTGGGGCCTGGGTTGGGCATGGGCCAAGCTAAGCAGCAGAGCTGCCACTAAGAGGAACTGCAAGGAGAGAAAGGACATTATCCAGTTAAAGCTAACCCTAGGACTCAGAGGATATCAATAACTTCCATCTATTCTATTTTATCTGATAAATGTTATCTAATTAATTCTTTTTGATCATTTTCCTTCGTATAGCTAATCTATATCCAAGCCTAACCCCTTTGTAATCCCCTTCTAATATCTCTATGGCTTCCACCTTACTGTATATTGCATGCTGCACTGTATCCTTGTGATCCTGGCTGGTGGGCGTCTGCACGTGATTCGCCTCGTTCCGTAACTGTGGCCGCCAGAGTCGTCTGTTTGCATATTTATACCCAATGGCTCTCGTGGCTTGAACTTTATGGTTGCCAACCCGAGCGAGCACAGAGCACAGATGCCAGATATGAGGAGCTGGCCAAGATTTACGACCCACAGCCGGGTGAGTGCCTAGCATTTTGAAGAGGCGCCGCCACGGTTGATCGGAAGCCTGCTAGAAGTCGCTGGCCTATGTTGATGATCTTCTCATGAAGCGTTCATGAACCGAATCCGAATCGGAATCCACCCACAAGACCACGACCCAGCCGATCTGTGGGTTGCCGCAATTTGTCGAATGAGTTGTATACATGACAACCTGTCGATGGCGTTGGCACAGTGGAGATTTAATGGTTTATTTGGAAGAGAACCTTTCTAGATTTAAGGTAAAAATACTAATATTTTAATGAACGCATTTTAGGTTTAGTTATATATAATAGATCACTTCTTAGAGTCTTGTAAGAAAATATGTAAATCAATGTTAAATATTTTAAAACCTTTTGCAATGACTTTCCCATAAACTAAGCGTATAAAAAATGTTGATTATATTGAGAGTATATCCATTGATTCAATACGTTTAAATCAGTAACTTTTATGTAATGTATAATTTAAAAAATTATCTTTTAGTCCTAAATCTATTCGTTGACAGGAACTACTGTCCATCAGTATTTAGTGGGGCGTTGGTGTTTCGATCATCTCGAGTCGTGTTGTACATGGCCAGCTTGTGGCATTCATGGCTCTTCCTCTGCGGCTGGGTTCCTACATCAATTTGTCAGGCCAGTCATTAGACATTTAACTCGAATGCCTCTGATGATCATCACGAATTATGACTGCCACCTGACCATGATCATGTCTGGCCAGCGGACTCACCCAACTGTCCAACTGACCGACTAACTGACTGACTGACTGACTGACTGAGTGTTGCAAGTGTCGCCTGACCTTTGGGGCAGGCGGGCAGGTGGTTGGGAACAGGTCCATTCGGCCAGAAGGCGGCAATGACGCCCCACTTGGGCAAATGTCAGTTACCTGAAACAGCTGCCGCGTTGCTACGTGAGATGCCTCACTTCAGAGAAGGAACTGCTTACCAAGTTGCACTCAGAGAAATTTGTTATCGTCTTTTATATATAGCAATGAACTAAATATTAACTCCTCTAAAAGATATAGGATTAAGATCCGATTTTTTTGTTTTCTTAATTTTTAAAGAGATGAACCGAAACTCTCCTCACTGTCAATGCGATTTTGTTCTGTGCAGTGTGGTAATAAGTACTCAAAAGACGATTCGTGTTTTGTTTTGTTATTGGTTTTTGGGTTTTTTATTTCTTTAATCAAGGCTTATCAAGGACGGCGGCATCTTTGGTCGGTGGAGCTTCTCTATCCGGACTTCTTGTTGAACAGCAGCGAAAGGATCTGCTGCTTGATGGGCTTAGCTGTGGTGGTGGTGGTGATGGTAGGGGTTGGAGAGGTAGGATAGGTAGTGTAAGTATAGGTGGAGGTGGTGGGTGAAGTGGCTGTGCCTGTGCCTGTGCCAGTAGTAGCGCCTGTGCCAGTAGTAGTGCCACTGGCCTGGGAACTTGCAAGAGCTGTGGCAATAATGGCAGCGAAGACGACGACAGCGAGGAACTTCATGGTGTTTGCTTGGTTGGTTGGTATTTGGCTTGGCTAGCTGATGCTGTTAGTCGGATGAGCTGCTGAACTCGGAGTGTGTCTATCGAGGTTCCCGGGCTCGGTATTTATACACCCTTCGATCTGAATGCTGGATCTATGCCCGGGCAGAGCAGCAGGTGTGTTTGCACAAATGTTCCACCACAATAGTTTGCTTACTCCGCCAACTGCCGCTATTGTTTGCCCATTGACGCATTGAGAAATGCAGCATCCAATGTTTGAACGCATTTCGTTGCCCCATTCTTAGCCATTTCGTTTCGGGAGTGTCAATGACTTTTGGATAGCTTCCAGACCACAAAGACAGTCAACCGCCTCTAGGCTTAATCTGGAGAATCAGTCAGTCCTCCAGGAAGATAAATAAAATAAATAATTTGTTTGCCTCCAAATGTTATACAATATCAAATAAATACTATCAAAACACACAACATTTAACCTCTTAGACTCCTAGAATATATGGCGCTCGTAGCTACTGGGCCACTCCGTAGAGAAAGCAAAGTCCGGCAACGTGGCCAGGAACTCCCTGCTCAGTGCATCCCGCTCGGCATGCGGGCTCATGTAGTGACCTGAGACGCCCAACTTCATCACTGGCTCATCAAAATTGCCATTGTCCTTCTGCAAGCCAAAAGAAGTACATTAAGAGGGTTCCTCGCGGAGCCTAGTGCTAACCGATTTACTCACCGAAAGTTCCATGTAGAAGTCAAAGGGCGTGGTGTCCACACCATAGGTGAGCAGCACATTCAGCGGTGGCCTATAGGTGGCCGGATTGTCCAGCATGCTTCGGGAGAAGGTCCAGCTGAGCACCTTTACGCCGTCCAGCGGCAGGATGAAGAGGCCCATATTCGGTGGCCCCGACAGGCGGAAGTCGAAGCGTACCTGGTAGCCACCGGGCAGGACGGTTTTGTTTACTAACTCCAGCACCGTGGGATAAGGCAGTTGCACGAACTCCTCACGCGCCAACCACAGGGCATCCTTGCGGGCAGCACAAAAGCGATAGCAGGGCAGGCCACACATCAGCTCCGTGTCACAGTCCTCGCCCAGGCGAACCAGATTCGTCAGGTCCATGGTCTCCCGGAGCGGAGCCTCTCGATTCCGATCACCCAGATGGAAGTAGTAGCCGGAGTCCTCGAGACTCATAGAGCCATCATACTCAAAGTATTTGCGATGCACTTGCTGCTCTCCAAAATAAAACATGTAATTAATGATCTTCCACAAGGTCTAATCCCGGTGAACTCACCATAAAGTCCGCTCGCATTACATTCGTCTTGGCGCGATAGGGGAACCCCACCTCCGAGACGGCGATCATGCAGAATATGAACATCACCACCGATAGGCCGCCGAGCATGCAGTTGGGTCGCCGGAAGATATTAATGAGTGGAGCCTGCATTCAAATAGGATTCATTGATGAAAGCTCAAGGTCAGGTACCTCCTATAACCAAGCTTACCGCAAAGGACAAAGCCAGAATGGTGCCGCAGGCACACAAGGCTCCTATCAACAAGTCCGGATTGGTGTTCATGCCAAAGCGACCGGCCATGGGAATGAGAATGAGTATAAACATGTGGAAGAGGTAGGCGTGGTATATAAAGGGTATTATCTGGCTGACCATCAGAACTAAAGCCCAGTGGTAACCTTGAATGGGATTAATAGATTATTATTATATAATATTTATTTAGGAAGGAATTTCAAGTCTCTCAACTTACCCCGACAGTGCAGGCGACTCAGCAAGTTGACAATCAGAGCTGCCACATAGAAAATTAGCGAGATCAGGAACAGGTAGGCACTGCGGTAGCCCAGGACCGTCAAAGCCAGACACATAATGGCCAGAAGGAGGCAATTAGCATGTCCAACTATCTGCAGGAGATACTTGTGCGGAATCTTTTTCTGCTCAAGAAATAAAACACAAATAAACCTTTACAAATAAAACATCACCCAAAGATTACTCACACTTCGTCGATGTGTCAGGTAAAGCGTCATGGGCAGGACAAGACCTATGACCGAGGGTATTATGTATAGACCAATGACCAGCCAACTGTTGCTAAAGTAACTCAGAGTATGACCACCCAAGTCATAGAAGATGCACATGAGCACAGGGAAGAGCAAAGCCAAAAAGATTCCAGCGAGGGCCAGCAGAAACAAAAGGCCAAAAGCACCGGCATAAGTGCCCAAGGTCTCCCCAGAAACCCTGGACATGCGCCACAATGACACACAGATGAGGACTATGGCCCCCAGGGAGAACGAGATGTTTAGGGCCACGCTCGTTGACTTCTGATAGTGGACAAAGAAGAGTCCGATAAAGTCAAAGAACACCGCATGGCCCTCGGCGTGTGCCTGTGTAAGAAAAAGATAAGGTTTTAACTATCGTTTATGTAGTAAAAGTAGAGGAAACCCACCTCCGTGTCGTACATTTCCTCGGCATTCGAAATACTCTTTACCAGGGCCAGTACATTGTCGCCAGAGTTCTGCAGGGAATCGCGAGAAACCACAGTGAAACGATCAAATTCCGTGTGGTAAACAAAGCCATTGTAAACGTTGGCCATGTCCAAGCCTAAGGGAAACACACACTTTAATTAATACTCACAAACACCTGATATTAGGTACTAATTACTCACCTGGCACTACGCCAAAGTCACGAAAGACCCGAAAATCAGTATCCGAAGGTATAATGCCCGCCTGGAACATCTCCTCCGCTGTTGTGGTGGCAAACGGGTGCGGGGCGCTGTTTCTGTAATGCTGCGAGACGATGATAAGACCCCAGATTAGATTAATTTTAGGTTTAGAAGCAGCCGCCAGACGACAGCTGATATCGTTCATATCGGAAGAGCGATCAAGGCAAAGATTGCCAAAATAAATTAAAGAGAAATACATGATTCATCATCGTGTGCATTGAGTTTTCGTAGAAATTCTTGAGGGGATTTCCGGAACTTACTTCCATGAGCCAGGGATGATTGGGACCGCCCTGGAACAAAAGATCTCGTCCTCCAGCACCAGCAGAATCCAAGTTGAGAAGGGCTCTGGTGAGGTGAAATTGGTTTAGAAAGGAACTAGAGATCTCCGCCAGAACCTAGTACTTACTTGCAATTGGCTGCCCATCTGTGCTGAGTTATAAATCCATGGGAACCCTGCATGGGTTGCTCCTCGGCGCCATTGAATAGGAACAGGATAGGATGCAGAAAGGGTTCCCCCGAAATAGCCACCTGCCTCAGCACCTCCAACATCACCACCACCATGGAGGCATCATCTCCGGCACCAGGTGAACCCGGCTTGGTGTCAAAGTGACTATTGACCAGCAGGTAAGACGTGCTGTTCGAACTCCTGGAACTCAGTTTAACGAGCACGTTCTGTATGCCTTTATAGTGATTTAGGAAGCCCTTGATCAGATAGGAACCGGACGCCCTCTGGACCTCCACTTCCATTTCGTAGACATCGTCACGCAATACCTGGCGTACTTTTTCGATTTCCTCCAGTAGAAAATTCAGGGCAGTGACCTCATTGTTAACATCGCCCACAAGTCGCGGGCCCATTTGAGTTATTTCCCTCAACAGGGACTGAGCTCTTTCGGCCACAAATTTACCCGGCTTCTCTGTCTCCTCGGAGATCTTAATGCCGGCGGGCAGAGCCTGGAAGAGGGGATATATCACGGCGAAGAAGAGCCCCACCCAGAAGAGCAGGTAGGTGGGGGCGTAGTACCAGGGGAACGGCTTGGGTGGCTGTCGTTTCCGCTCCGCCTCCAGCTCAATCGTCAGGTTGTCCCTTCTAGCGCCCATTTTCAGTTAGAGATTCGAGAACCGTTCCAGCAAGAGCTCCTCCAGCGACTCCCGACGCACGACTAACCCGTCCGACATCTCCGTTCGCAATTTAAAATTGTGCTTTCCGTTTATGGATGCGATATGGTTGATATCTTCAGCATAGCATAAAGATATTCAATATTTATGGCATTATGGCGCGTGTTATTCACACCGCACTCTTTATCGGCATGCGTACATGCCAAAAGTAATTTTTTCGGCAATGCCAACGATAAATTCCGAATATTTCCGATCTTCTGGGACCCTCGAGGGGCTGACGACAGGCGTGATTACCCCAACCGAAATCATTACGGCTGACTTTGCCCCATATCGTAATCGCACTTGTTGGCCATTGTGGATTTATTTGTTTATTGTGCCGCATCTGGTCGGCAGTACTCAGTGATGGGCCCAAAGTCAAGGCTATAATAATTTCCACGAAATTTCAAACAGACTTCTTGTGTGTTTAGTTTCCCTGAAAATATGATCTTATAAGAGACCCTAGAATATATACCGATCATAAGAAGTTGGCCACTCCATAGGATGGGCAATCTCTGGCAGATCATTGAGGAATCTATGGCATTGGCATCCCGCTTACTCAGGTGACTCATGTAGAGACACCCAACTTAAGCTCCGGACCATTGAAGTTGCCGCCGTCTTTCTGCAATTTTAAAACAGTTATAACAAAACGTATAAACAAAAATAAAGACATAGAAATCAATGGGTGAACTGTCGATGCCGTAACCTATAAAGATGTGATAGGGAGGCTTGTATACCGATAGATTGTCCAGCATTGTACTCGTAGAATATTCGATGTACTTCCTGCAGTAAATCGAAAATAAAAACTATATCTTATAGAGGGCACACTGAAGAGATATCAGCAAATCGGGGTTTATAGTCATGCCGTTGCGACTCGTCATTGGTATGGTAATAACCAGGAGCGTGTGGAACAAATAGGATAAGTACAGAAGGGCAGGATCTGGCAGAGTCCAAGGACCACAGACCACAGGTAGCATAAGTAGAGAAAGATGTGATCAGAATAGGTGCTCTAACCCTTTGGTTTTACCTTTATCGTGCAATCTACTAGCCAGATTGATGATCAAAGCTCCCACGTTGAAAAATATGCAAATCATAAGGAGATAAGCAGACCTAATTCCAATAGCCGTGACCATGTCCTACAATCTGCATGTGGTAAGTATGTGGAATCTTCTCCTAAAATAATATATATTCGATTTACCATTATTTAGGGAAACCAAAGAAATACGATTTGGGCGAAGACTCAGAAAATTTGTAATAAAATATACAATAACTAAACAAAAAAGCTTTCCGAATTGAAATTGGTGCAAAATGCTAAGTTATGAGATATTTTCATGATCCAATTGTAAACTTCAAGGTTTTTTATACAAACTTTGGCTTCCAGAAGTTTGTTTTCTTTCTTTTTTTCTTATTGGAAACACCGTAAAGCGTAATTGGTACGCCGTTCATTAATTTATAAATCTAGTAAGCAAGATTTAACCCCTAGAAGTTGAATAATTTGAAAGCTATTTGTCATGTAATTCAAGAAAACACTTACTTTTAAATTTCTTTATTCATCTTATCATTACTGTGTGAATTTGAAAAATTGATAATATGAAATATGAGTATGATATCATCAAATATATCATAAAAAGTCTCAGAATATATATCGTTCGTAGGAGCTGGGCCACTCCATCGGATGGGCAAAGTCTGGCAGAGACTCGATGAACTCCATTGTCGTGGCATCGCGGTGACTGAGGTGGCTCATGTAGTGTCCCGATACTCCCAACTTTATCAGTGGCACATTGAAGATGCCGTCGTCCTTCTGCAGGAGTCAGATACAGATAAAGATTATTAATAAATATAGATTAGAAATAATATAAATATAACCCACCGTTAGTTCTATGAAAAAGTTAATGGGCGAGTTGTCGCTGCCGTAGCCAAAGAAGATGTGATACGGTGGCTTGAACTTCGCCGGATTGTCCAGCATTCCCATGAGGAAGGACCACTTCAGGAACTTGACCCCTTCCAGGGGTAGAATAAACAGACTGAGCCTGGGCGGTCCCGACACCACAAACTCAAAACGGAACCTTGGATACGACTCAGTGCCAATCTCGGTCTTGTTCAAGAGCTGCAAAATGGGAGTGCCTGGCAAATCTACGGGCACATCTCGTGGTAGCCAACGGGCATCCTTCACGGCAGCACACCACCTGTGATTAAAGCACGGCATACCGCACTTCATCTCCGTCTTGCATTGCTCATCGAGGCGAGTGAGGCCCGTAAGATTCATTTTGTCCAACAGGGGTTTCTCCAGGCGACGATCCTGCAAATCAAAATAGTAGCCGCTGTCCTCGAGACTCAGCGAACCATCGTACTCGTAGAATTTCCGGTGAACCTCCTGTGGATGGAAAGATTAATTATGCCCATTGCTGACTATTCTTTCGAAGCTCTCTCTCTAAAACTCACCAGGAAGTGAATACGCATCACATTCGTTTTGGCGCGATAGGGGAAGCCCACCTCGGAAACAGAAATCATGCAGAAGATGAACATCACCACAGCCAGGCCTGCAACCATGCTCTTGGGACGCCGGAAGAGATTAAGAAGAGGAGCCTGCAAGAAAAATAAAATTAAAGCTCTCTAAACATCAAATTAACCTCTAAAGGAAGTAACTACATACCAAAAAGACCAGTGCCAGAATCGTGCCCAGGGCGCACTCCAAGGATATGAGTAGATCGGGGTTAGCCTCCATCCCCTTGCGACTTGTCATGGGAATGGTGATGACCAGGATGGAGTGGAACAGGTAAGTAAAGTACAGATACGGCAGAATCTGGCAAGCCCCCAACACCCAAGTCCAGAGGTAACCTAAAGTTAGACAAAGCAAATATATATTATATATTTTTCGTGTATCTTCATCTGAACCCACCCTTATCGTGCAGCCGACTAGCCAGATTTATGATCAAAGCTCCCACATAGAAGAACACGCACATCATAAAGAGATAGGCAGTGCGAATGCCAACGACTGTCAGCAGAATACATATCACAGCCATGAGGACACAGTAGGCATGTCCCACAATCTGCAGGTGGTATTCATGGGGGATCTTCTCCTGAAAAAACAAATATATTTAATATTTTTTAAGGAAACAACAAAAAATACTTACGCTTGGTCGCAGGCTCAGATATAAAATGCTTGGCAGGATGAGTCCAATCACCGAGGGGACAATGAACAGACCGATGACCAGCCAACTATTGCTGAAGTAAGTCATAGTCCTATTGCCGGCGTCGTAAAACACGGACATTAGCAGTGGGAAGCCAAGGGCCAGCAGGAAGCCCAGGATTGCCAGCAGAAACTGCATTCCAAAGGCCCGGGAATAAGTGCCCACAGTGCGATCCGTCATCTTGGCCATGCGCCACAAGGAGAGGCAGACCAGGAGAATGGCGCCCAAAGAGAAGGATATGTTAAGGGCCACGCCCGTGGATTCGGTGTAGTAGACAAAGAAGAGACCCAGATAGTCAAAGAACACGGAATGTCCCTCGGAGTGAGCCTGTAAATAAAATATACAAAATCTAAGAAATGGAAGCTATAATCTAGAATCTAGGATCTTCCTACCTCAGTGTCATACATTTCCTCGGCATTGGAGATAGTCCGAACTAAAGCAAAGACATTGTCTCCAGTGTTTTGCAAGGAATCTCGGGAAATTGCGCTAAACCGATCGAACTTTGTGTGGTAAACAAAGCCATTATAGCACCCAGCCATATCCAGACCTACAAACAATGAAATATATAGAGTCTTTCTAGTGAGATAACCACCTATAACCCACCTGGCACTGGTCCAAAGTCGCGGAAAATACGGAAATCTGTGTCTGAGGGTATCAGATCCGCCTGGAAAATCTCCTCGGCCATCGTGGTGGCGAATGGGTGCTTGGCACTCTTTTTGTATTGCTGCAAATGTCACGATTTGTTTTACATATCGGTCGTTAAGTTTGTAGATTAGATAAGCCTTAGAGGCAGTAAAGAAGGCGCACTTTCAAGTTTTACAGCTCTCATTTAGATAGCCTTCAAGTGGAGTGCACGATTTAAACTCACCTTCATTAGCCATGGATGGTTGGGACCCCCCTGGAAGAGAATTTCGCGACCGCCGGCACCGGCCGAGTCAAGATTAACCAATGCTCTGGTTTCAGAAACAAATCCCACAGTTATAAATGAACTTGGAAAAAAAACGATATAATACACTTACTTGCAGTTGGCAGACCACCGATGATTCTTTATGAAACTATGCGATCCATGGAAGGGCTGCTCTTCAGCTCCATTGAACAGGAAGACTATGGGATGCAGGAAGGGCTCCTCGGAGGTGGCCATCAAGCGTAGAGTCTCCAACATGACCACAATCATGAGCTCAGCATCGCCAGTGCCTGAAGGGAAATCCACACTTAGTTCCACTCCCGGAAAGTAACCAGAGCATTCACTTACCCACACTGCTGGGCTTGGAATCGTAGTGACTGTTCACCAGCAAGTAGGAGCTGCTGTTTGAGCTCTTGGCGCTCAGCTTAACCACCACATTCTGGATGCCCTGGTACATATTGATCATTTGCCAGTGGAGAAAGGCGCCACTGGAGTGCTGCACGTCCACCTCCAACTCGTACAGATCGGACTTCATCTCCCGACGCACCTTCTCTATCTCGTTGAGCAAAAAATTAACCATGGTCACCTCGGTCACGTAGTCACCCGCTATTTTGGGACCCATTAAATCAATCTCTAGGAGCACTTCCTCCGCACGCTGGGCCACAAAGGTGGCGGGCAGGTTGGACTCCTCCGAGAGCTTGACACCAGTGGGCAGGTAATTGAAGAGCGGATAGACCACAGCGAAGAAGAGTCCAACCCAAAAGAGCAGGTAGATGGGGGCATAGTACCAAGCAAGTTGCTTTGCAACCTTCTTCTTCTCCCTGAATCCTATGATGCTCTCTAGATGGCCATCATTTTCGTTGTCCGCCGGCTCCGCGGTAACCAGTTGCAAGGTGCTTTTCTCATTGCCATTAAGCTTGAGCGACTTTTCCGAGTGTAAGGAGACTGTGTCCTCTTTGAAACCTCCGTTGTGCTGCTCCATTTCGTTCCCAACTTAGTTCCCCACCTGGGAATTATCAGCATCAGATCTCGACGAACAACCGCGCGCAACTGAGCGATTCTCTTGCAAGCTTATCAAATTTAAAGCTTTTTGACGAGACTCTTTTATCAGATATCTGATTGGATATCCAACTTGGAGCCCACACACGTCCCAGTATATTTATGGTGCAGCCCAAAGTCTCTTCATAAAGTCAGGTAATTGATTTATTCTCCTAATATCGCATCTGAATAAATAGGTGCAGCCTTTGGAGAGTCAGCACGGTAACGAGTTAAGGGCCTCCTAGTTTCAAGATTGTGCACATGCATAAAGATATCAGTTTGATATTATAAACTTTACGATTTGCATCGATTTTATTAACCCTAAATCAAATACGATATGAAAATATTATACGGGCAACAGTTCTTATCAGTACAAAACTTCCAGCCCTGAAAAGTGAAGGCACGTTTTTCATAATCATTCGGGCAGGTAATGGCTGCCAGTTTATTGAGAGGTTAATAAAATATTTCTAATAAATATATCGCTTAAGTATAGAAGGCCATTCCACCACAAATACATAGTCGGGGAAGTTCCCAAGGAATTTTAGAGCCTCTGCATCCCTGTCATAATCGTGGCTGATGAAGTGCCCCACAACGGCGAGCTCCAAGACGGGGACATTGAAGTCCCCATCAGATTTCTGAAATTTATAGAAACATTATTTTTTAATTAATTACTTCAGAGAATATATAACCCACCTTCAATTCAATAAAGAACTTCAAAGGACTGTCATCTATTCCGTAGTTAAAAAACACATAGTATGGCGGCTGGGCTTTTTCCAGAACATTTCCCCCAAAAAACCAGTCTGTGACCACAGCATCGCCTACGGGCTGAACGAATATGTTCATGTGCGGCGGACCAGTTACCTCAAAGTCGTATCTGACAGAGTTCTGGGGCAGATTAATAGTTTTTTCCAACAATCTGAGAGTTATATTTCCAGGAATAACGACATCCGACTCCCGAGGCAGCCAACGGGCACTCTTCCGGCTGCCACAAGAGTACAGACAGGGAGCCCCGCACATCACATACTTGTCGCAGTCTGGTTCTATTGGCACCAGTCCCGTCAGGTTAAGCTGGGAATCCTTGAGCGGATTGAGACCTCGCCTGTCCATATAAGTGAAGTAGTAGCCGGAATCACTGTGGCTTAAAGATCCATCGTACTCAAAAAACAGGCGTTGTGTGTGCTTAAAGAATAGAAGACCTATTGCAGTAATTTATAAATTTACAGATCATTCAACATACCACAAGGTTGACTCGCATCACATTGGTCTTGGGTCGATAGGGAAAGCCCACCTCCGAGACAGCAATCATGCAGAAAATGAAGGTAACCACTCCCAAGCCAAGGAGGATAAGCTTTGGCCAGCGGAAAGCATTGATGAACTGAGCCTAGTGATTAACGATTAAGAAGGGATCTCAACAAAAGTCTCACTAAAATCCACTTACAATAAATCCCAGAGCAAAGAAGGTGTAGACACCACAAATCAGGGATATCATCAGATCAGGATTCGAGCCAATACCGTTTCTTCCGGTAATAGGAATGAGTACCACGAGAAGCATATAGATTATATAACAAAAGTAACAAAATGGCAGCACCTGAAGACACATCACAATCAGAGCCCAATAGTTGCCTTAAACAGATCATGGTTGCAAAGAGATACATTATAGGTTGATTTTAAATAACTTACCACGATCTTGCAAAGTGCTCACAAGGTTAATCAGAAGAGCGCCTGCATAGAATATCATTGAGATAAGGCAAAGGTACTGAAAACGCATTCCCATGGCAGTCAGAATAATGGCGAGCAGGGCCTGGACCACCAAGTGGGAGTGCAGGCTCATTTGGAGATGGTAAGCATGGCTTAGTTTGTCCTGCAATTAAACTTGTTTGAACATAAAGAAAAGATTTAGAATTTATTAGTTTTACATTCGGCTTCAGGGTATAGTAGAGGGTCAAGGGTAGTACGAGACCGATGACAGCGGGACATATGTAAAGTCCTAGCACCAGCCAGTTGCTGGTGAAGTAGGTCATCGATCGATCTCCCGCATCGTAGAGCACTGCCATCAGAAGAGGCAGCCCAAAGCACAGAACAACTCCCACTACATGCAGTCCCAGAATGATCAGGAACCACAGCAATATCTGAGGAATCGTCACCTTCTCCGACTGACGAGCCATTCTCCAAAGGGAGCATCCCACCAAAACCAAACTGATGACTGCAATGCAGCAGTTCATAATAACCCCAGTGGTCTCTGTGTAATACACAAAGAAGAGGCCCAGGAAATCAAAGAAAACCGTATGTCCATCATCGTCACTCTGAAAATGTAACTCAACTATAGTTAAATGTCTTTAAATATAATATATTGAATTTCTAACCTCCGTGTCGTACAATTCACTGGCATTTGAGAAGGCCCTCACAAGGGAGAGAACATTATTGCCCGTGTTCTGAACGGATCGTGCTGGAATAACCTTAAAAGCGTCAAAGATTGTATGGTAAACATATCCGTTGTTGATCTGAGCCATGTCCAACCCTGTAAATGTATATAATATATAAAATTATTGTCTACTTTAATGGTTAAATTAAATACCAGGAACATTTCCAAAGTCCCGAAAGATTCGAAAATCTGTGTCGGATGGTAGAAGTCCGCCCTGGAAGATTTCCTCGGCAATTGTCGTGGCAAACGGATGTTTAGCATGAACTCTGTAATACTAAAAGAAACAAATTTTTAATAGAACTTGTAATTGCATAAAAATAACTCTTACCTTCACGATCCAAGGCTTATTGGGGCCAGTCTGGAACAAGAGATCACGTCCCCCACTGCCGGCCACCTCCAGGTTTATAACCATCCTTAAACCAGAGAATATATTAATTAAGATTTTGATAGTACAATATCAAGACTTACTTGCAGTTCGCTGCCCACTTGTGCTGCGTAATAAAGCCATGCGAACCCTGAAGCCCAAGCTCTTCGGCTCCATTGAACAGAAAGATCATCGGATGTTCAAAGGGAGTCTCCGATATAACCATTTGACGGAGGACCTCCAGCATAACCACGACCATAGTGCCATCGTCGCCGGAACCTAGTGATAACCCTTACTAAGAAAAGCATGATATAAATTAGGGATAACACTTACTTGGACTTCCTGGCTTCGAATCAAAGTGACTGTTGATCAGGAGGTAGGACTCACTCCGAGATTGCTTTGCACTCAACTTGACGACGACATTCTGGATTCCCTGGTACATGCTCACCATACTTCCGAATGAAAATCTACCCGAAGGGGTTTGGACATCCACCTCCATCTCATAGAGATCACTAAGCATTTGCTCTTTAATCTTTTCCACTTCATCCAGAAGAAAAGCAACCGTTTTCACCTCGTTCGCAAAACTGCCTGTAACTTTGGGTCCGATTTTATCGTAAACTTGGAGCTGCCTCATTGCTCGTTCTGCTACAAATTCTCCCGGCTTCCGCCCTTCTTCTGAGATGTTAATCTTTTCTGGAAGCCTGTTGTACAAAGGAATCACGACGGCAAAGAAGAGAGATAGCCAGAGGAGCAGAAAGGGAGGAGCATAGTGCCAGGATAATCTCTGTCTACCGACATGTTGTTTTTTAAGCGATAAAGATTCCATGTCGACTTTCTCTAGCGAAATCTCCGTCTAAAAACCGGTTATTGAAATCATTATTTTCGGCTTATTTAAGTAAATACTTACTTCATCTGAGTTATTTTCCATTTTATTTTTACCAGCAAAAATCAATTTAAACTCGTCTAGTTCCCAATTCAGTTAAAACTGAAAGTCTCTAACAAAAATTCTTCAACTTGAAGGCTTTTCGTCAAATCAAAGCCTATAAAGATAATATCGTCAACAATTCCAAACACACTGATCGCTTGGATACTGAGATAACATTTTATCAAGCTATTTATATATGACATATAAACTAAGGGTATACAAACTGGCTGTTGAGAGGCAGCTAAGAAACGGATGGCAGTTTATTGGAAAAATCTTAATAACACTCTTTTAGCAATAACTAGTTATAATATAAGTCTAAACGCTTGAGGAAATTGCCATATATATAAAAGATGGCGAGCCTTTGTCAACTTGTTATATTTATAGATGATGCAGGATGCTAAGACGATTTCTGCAACTGCAATAAAATAAATTAATTAAATATTCATATTTAGGAGAAGTCCGAAATGTTCATACTTAAATCAAGCTGGAACGTATCCTCTTTAAAATATATTTTGATCTGAACTCCAGGAACTGAAACGAGCGACTAAGCAATCCACTGGGAAGCTTCTTACCTTTAAAGCTTTTCGAAACTCTTTTATCAGTTCAGATTCCCGGTATATTTATGGATGAATCCAAAGTCTCTTCATAAAGTTAATGGATTTATTTTCATTATGTACCATCTGGATGCCGCTCACCAAGTTTATCGAGCACAAGCCCCCGAACTGTAAGTTTGATCCCTGTATAAATATATATCTATACGATATTGTTAAACTTTACGATGTTGGTTGATTTTATAAATCCTAAATCGATTACAATACGAAGATGTCATGAAGGAGGAGGAAAATTCAAGTTTTCTGAATGAACTTAAAATGTTAAAGGCTTAAAAAATATAACGCTTAAATTGAGCAGGCCATTCCATGACATCAACAAAGTCAGGTAGCTCCGCTATAAACTTTAGAACATCTGGATCCCTGGTATATTCCGGGCTGGCAAAGTGTCCCACAACTGCGATCTCCAAGACGGGGACACTGTAATCCCCATCGGACTTCTGCAAATATATACAAATTTATATAATAAATACCTATATTTAAGTTACTTCATATCTCACCATCAATTCCACAAAGAACTTGAATGGGCTATTATGAATTCCGTAGGAAAAGAAGATATGGTAAGGTGGCAGAAATCTTTCCCGAATACTCTGAAGAAAGGACCAGTCTGTGACCTTAGCCTCACCCACGGGTTGGATGAAAATATTCATTTGGGAAGGTCCAGTGAGCTCGAAATCAAATCGAACTGTGTTGTCCGCCTTGGAGACAGTCTTCCCCAGAAACTCTAGGATAACTTCGCCAGGCATTTGAATACCCGCCTCCCGAGGCAGCCAACGAGCATTCCTTCGTCCGCCACAGGAATAATAGCAGGGTGCTCCGCACATTACATAGTCATCGCAGAATTCCGCCATTGACACTATCCCCGTGAGGTCAACATTGGAGTCCTGTAGAGGAGTTACTCCGTGCCTATCCTGATAGGAGAAATAGTAGTCCGAATCACTGTGACTCAACGTGCCATTGTACTCGTAGAACATGCGGTGAGTGTCCTGTGGGAAGATATATTTTTTAATAAACTTATTACAGATAAGTAATATGAAGTATCTACAAACCATGAAGTTAAATCGCATTACATTGGTCTTAGCGCGATACGGAAATCCCACCTCCGAGACGGCAATCATGCTGAAAATAAAAGTTACCACTCCCAAGCCTAGGAGTATCAGCTTTGGCCAACGAAAAGCGTTGATGAATTGGGCCTATTAAACAAAATATATATAATAATCGTAATATAAACTTCCACTAAAAACCACTCACAATAAATCCAAAAGCAAAAAGGGTGGCGCCACCACATATCAAGGCTATCATTATATCTGGATTCGAACCAATGCCGTTTCTTCCCGTGATTGGAAAATACACAATAAGGAGTATATAGAAGATGTAACAGAAATAACAGAACGGCAGCACCTGAAGGCACATCACAATCAGAGCCCAAAGGTTGCCTGTAATAAATGATCTTTATAAATATCTTTTAGATATTTATATAGGCTAATTCCTACCACGATCGTGCAATGTGCTCAGCAGATTAATCAGAAGAGCGCCTCCATAGAAGATCATTGCCATAAGACATATGTACACAAAGCGCAAACCCATGGATGTAAGAATAATGGCGAGCAGGGCCTGGACCACCAAGTGGGAGTGCAGGCTCATTTGGAGATGGTAAGCATGGCTTAGTTTGTCCTGCAATTAAACTTTTTTTAGTGAAATTAAAGATTAGAAACGAATTATTCTTACATTTGGCTTCAGGGTGTAGTATAGCGTCAAGGGAAGTACAAGACCGATGACTGCGGGGCAAATGAAGAGTCCAAACACCAGCCAGTTGCTAGAATAATAGGTCATCGAGCGATCTCCCGCATCGAAAAGCACTGCCATCAGAAGAGGCAGGCCAAAGCACAGAACAACTCCCACCACATGCAGTCCCATAATGATTAGGAACCACAGCAATATCTGAGGAATCGTCACCTTCTCCGACTGGCGAGCCATTCTCCACAGCGAACATCCCACCAGAATCAGACTAATCACAGCAAGGCAGCAGTTCAAAACAATCCCAGTGGTCTCTGTGTAATACACAAAGAAGAGGCCAAGAAAGTCAAAGAAAATAGCGTGTCCCTCATCATCGCTCTGAAAATGGATCTCAGATATATTAAAAGTTCTAATAAACAATTTGAATAATGCTTGATATCTTACTCTCTCCTCGGACAATTCGCTGGCATTCGTATAGCCCCTAACAAGGGCTAGGATATTGTCCCCAGTATTCTGTATGGATCTTCCTGGAACCACATCGAAAGTATCGAAGGCTGTGTGGTACACGTATCCGTTGTCAGTTTGGGCCATGTCCAAGCCTGTGCAAGTATATAAAATGTTATTTTCTCTATATTTCTATATAATTTCATAAAGATAATACCAGGCACATTTCCAAAGTCGCGAAATATACGAAAGTCCGTGTCCGAAGGCAAAATTCCTTCCTGGAAGATCTCCTCGCCTATTGTTGTAGCAAACGGATGCTTGGCATAAAGTTTATAATACTGCAAGAAACTACGAATCAAGGGGAATTTATAAAATTAGTTCTACATGTTTTACCTTCATGAGCCAAGGCTTATTAGGACCACTTTGAAATAGAAGATCACGTCCTCCGCTGCCGCCCACCTCTAGGTTTATAACCATTCTAAAACAACAGAATTTATTAATTATTATATTAAATACAATATTAAGACTTACTTGCAGTTAGCTGCCCACTTGTGCTGTGTAATAAAGCCATGAGAAGCCTGCAGACCGAGCTCTTCAGCTCCATTGAACAAAAAGATTATTGGATGTTCAAAGGGCGTGTCCGACATTGCCATTTGGCGGAGGACCTCCAACATAACCACAACCATTGTGCCATCATCGCCAGCACCTAATGATATCGGTTATTTAATTTTTCGATATTTTTATTATTAGCAAACAAACTTACCGGGACTTCCTGGCTTTGAATCAAAGTGACTGTTGACCAGGAGGTAGGACTCACTCGGGGATTTCTTCGTGCTCAACTTGACGACCACATTCTGGATTCCCTGGTACATGCTCACCATTCTTCCCAACGGAAAGCTTCCAGAAGGCGCCTGGACATCCACCTCGAACTCATAGAGATCACTGCGCATTTGCTGTTTAATCTTTGCCACTTCATCCAGAAGAAATGCCACCGTTGTCACCTCATTCGCATAACCGCCAGTTACTTTTTGGCCGATCCTATCATAAACGAAGAGCTGTCTTTGTGCCCGCTCAGCCACAAATTCTCCTGGCTTTGCCGCTTCCTCCGAGACGGTAATCCTATCTGGTAGTCTGTTGTACAAGGGAATAACGATGGCGAAGAACAGACACAGCCAGAGGAGCAGGAAGGACGGAGCATAGTACCAGGGCAGTCTCTGCCTCTTAACCAGTTCTCCTTTCACCGAAAGAGACTCGACGGCTGCAGTGTCGAGGGAAACCTCCTGTTAAAAAGGCAGTTAATAGAATATAACCTCAGACCGTACTTAGTAATTACTCACATCATCCGACTTTTGGCCCATGTTTATTTGGCAAGCGGCAGTCAATTCGATCCCATTCGGGTGGTAATCCAGGCGCAACTAAATAATTAGCGAATGTACATAGGCCAATAATAATAAAGATAAACTATCGCACAGCTTCAAAGCGGCTATAGACTATTCTCAAAGGGGGGCGGTATCGCCAGGTAAGAACTCAGATAACCATCCTTATCACACGATTAACCCTGTCATTGCCTTTCGTACACAGCAGTTTAATTGTAAAAATCTTTATAAAAGTTCTATGGCTATATAGGGTCTTGAAAACATATCGCTTAAATATCGAGGGCCACTCCATAACGTGCAGCTAATCGGGAGAATCTGCTATAAAGCAACGAGCCTCTGCATCAATATCGCGTTCGTAACTCACATAATTGTTCCTCCTAAGAGGAAGTCTTCTAATTCCCAAGGTACAACTGAATGTTTGTACTCGAGAAGGTTAATTTGAAAGATAACAGCATATATCGATCAAAATACTTGGATCTAAACTATTTTCCTTAAAATAATTTGTAAGCTAATATTTCTTATCAGATCAAATCTTTCCCCACCGTTAATTCATAAAGGCAAAGTTTATATGAACCCGTTCGAGCAATTAATGGATGGAGTTTATTGTAAAATTGTTAGTGACCTACCTAAAGCTATAAATATCTTAAAATATATATTGCTTAAATATCGAGGGCCATTCCATGACATGCACGTAATCAGGAAAGTCGGCCACAAACTTTCGAGCCTCTGCATCCCTGGTGAAATCGTAGCTAACATAGTGACCCACCGAAGCGAGCTCCAAGGTGGGCTCATCGAACTTCCCATCGGCCCTCTGTAATATAGAGTTAATTAATTCGACTGATTACCTCTCTGCATTCTGGTAAAACTCACAAACATGTCGATGTGGAAAGTCAAGGGAGTGTCATCTGTTCCGTAGGAAAAGAAGACCTGGTAGGGCGGCTGGAACTCTGCTGGATTGTCCAGCATATCCCTCACGAATGACCAGTCCTCCACCACAGCGTCACCCGCTGGCTGGATGAACACGTTCATATGCGGCGGTCCAGACTGCTGGAAACTATAACGCGCTGTTGTTCCTGACTCAAGGATAGTCTTTCCCAAGAACTGAAGGGTGAGCTCTCCGGGAATTTCTACCTCAGACTCGCGAGGCAGCCAGCCATCCCACTGGCGCCATCGGCACCAGCTGTAGTAAAAGCAGGGAATGCCGCACATCACGTAGTTGTCGCAATCATTCTTCACAGGCTGCAGTCCTGTCAGGTTGAGGCTGGTGTCCTTGAAGGGATTAAAGGCTCTCCTATCCTGGTAGTTGAAGTAGTAGCCGGAATCACTGTGACTCACAGAGCCATCGAACTCATGAAAAATGCGACGAGTGTGCTGTTCGAGATAAGAGTGAGTTGGTTGCAAATCATATTTAAATCAAAATAAAGCGATAACCTACCAAGACGTTGGCACGCATCACATTGGTCTTTGGCCGATAGGGAAAGCCCACTTCCGAGACGGCGATCATGCAGAAGATAAAGGTGACCACTCCCAGGCCAAGGAGTATAAGCTTCGGCCAGCGGAACATGTTGATGAACTGAGCCTGTAAAGACAAAGTTAGAAGACAGTAATATAATCAGTAATAAAGAGAACTTACTGCATATCCCAGGGCTAAGAAGGTACAAATCGCACACAATATGCCTATAATCATATCGGGATTCGTATTGTAACCATTCCTGCCCAGGGCCGGAAAGAATATCGTGAGGAACATGTAGAAAACGTAGCAGAAATAGCAAAACGGAAGTACTTGGAGGCACATTACTATCACAGCCCAATAGTAGCCTGAAATAAATCAAAGTCAACGAGAGCCTTTAGATTAATGGTTGGTTCTCCACTCACCACGATCGTGCAACGTGCTCACTAGGTTAATCAGGAGAGCGCCGGCATAGAAGATCATGGAAATGAGGCACAGGTACTGCGAACGGAGACCCATGGAGGTCAGAATGAGAGCGAGCAGGGCCTGCACCACCAAGTGGGCGTGCAAACTCAGCTGCAGGTGGTAAGGGTGGCTTAGTTTGTCCTAATAAAAAATAAAGTCATTGTATTAATTAGTAGAGATACCAAACTTAAATCTTACATTGGGCTTCAGGGTGTAGTAGAGGGTCAGTGGGAGTACAAGACCGATGACTGCGGGACATATGTAGAGTCCAAACACCAGCCAGTTGCTGGTGAAGTAGGTCATCGAGCGATCCCCTGCATCGAACAGCACTGCCATGAGGATAGGCAGGCCCAGGCACAGCAGAAATCCAACAACGTGCAGACTCAGAATGATGAGAAACCAAATCGAGATCTGAGGTAGCGTCACCTTCTCCGATTGCTGAGACATTCGCCACAGGGAACAACCCACCAGAACAAGGCTGATAACTCCAATGAGGCAGTTAAGGACAATCCCTGTGGTCTCCGTGTAATACACAAAGAATAGGCCCAGGAAGTCAAAAAATACAGCATTGCCATCATCACCCTGAAAAGGTCTTAAGCTTTTAGCCAGAATCTTTAAGTAAATATAAGATATAAGCTCACCTTAGCTTCGTGCAATTCAGAAGCGTTTGCATAGGCCCGAACCATTGCGAGGACGTTGTTCCCGGAGTTCTGTATGGATCGTCCAGGCACAGCCTCGTAGTTATCGAACTCCGTGTGGTACACATATCCGTTGCTAACCTGTGCAATGTCCAGCCCTGCGAGAAACCAGATTGTTTAACAAACCCCATCGGACACAAGGTGACTCATCCACTCACCGGGTATATCCCCAAAGTCCCGGAAAATTCGAAAGTCTGAGTCAGATGGTAAAATTCCGCTCTGAAAGATCTCCTCGGCCATGGTGGTGGCAAACGGGTGCTTCGCATGTTGCCTATAATACTATAAAGGGGCTATCCAGTATTTCGGCAGTAAAAGAAATAATCATAAAGTCGGCCATAAACGCTCAACAATTAATTTTGTTGGATGCCATAAGCCACTTTCCTGTTGAAAAATAATGATTCTTACCTTCATCAGCCAGGGATTATTCGGCCCGCTCTGGAACAATAGGTCTCGCCCCCCACTTCCACCCACTTCTAGGTTGATAAAGGCTCTAGAAATAAATTAGGTTACTACCCCGATATCAGATTAATTTTCTATAACTCACTTGCAGTTCGCTGCCCACTTGTGTTGCGTAATAAAACCATGGGAGCCCTGGAGGGGATTCTCCTCGGCGCCGTTGAACAGAAAGACAAGGGGATGTTCGAATGGTGTCTCTGATATAGCCATCTGACGAAGTACCTCCAACATGACCACGACCATGGTGCCATCATCACCGGAACCTGTTTGAAGGGGTTATTGAATGGCACTAGATTTACAAAATGAGGAGATCACTCACCTGGACTGCTTGGCTTGGAGTCAAAATGGCTGTTGAGCAACAGGTAGGACTCGCTCTGGGAACTCTTTGCAGTGAGCTTTACAATCACATTATGAATTCCCTGGTACATGTTCACCATGTCGATGAAAACGTAGCCACCGGTGGGTGACTGCACATCCACCTCAAGTTCGTAGAGATCATTGCGCATCTGGGAGCGGATCTTCTCCGTTTCATTCAGCAGAAACTCAACCGTAGTCACTTCATTCGCATAACTCCCTGTGACTTTGGGCCCAATTCTGTCGTACACATAAAGCTGACTCTGGGCCCGTTCCGCCACGAATTCCCCGGGACGCAGTGACTCCTCCGAGATGGTCACCCTCTCGGGGAGTTTGTTGTATAGCGGGATCACAATGGCATAGAAGAGCGCCAGCCAGAGAAGCAGGAAGGAGGGGGCATAGTACCAGGACAATCTCCGCCTGTCGGCCGTCTCCTTGCGCACCGTCAAGGACTCCATGAGCACAGTGGCAAGGGCGATTTCCTGGGGAAGCGCCAGTCAATAAATCCGTTGTGGCGCATCTTATAAATCTTACAAGTCAACACTCACTTTATCAGTCTTATCCTCCATAGTAAAATTACTTGCGGAGCCAATTCAAACCCTTCTGATGCCCGATCCACGCATAACTGAACGTCTGCACCCCGAGCATATCGACTCGAAGCCTTCCGCCGAATTAAGGCCCATAAAGATAATGCCGTGTGCCGCTTGATACCCGGCACTGGGTGGCGGGGGAACTGCTTTGTCTTAAGGCGCAGCAAGGCGGCTGGGACTTAAGCATGGCCACGGCCATGGTATCTAAATTGGAGGGGTTTACGACTTAATATAAATATACATAAGTGGCGATTCCGACGCACGCAAGGGGCAGCTGCAAATTAAAGCTTATTCATTGACCGATGTCTGGCAGATTAAGGTGACGTTACTATAGTATAGAGATTATATTTATTTCTCAGCCTTTACCCTATCGCTAGCTCTATCGCAGCCAAAGATCAGGGAACTACCAAAATACATATAATAGATGCAAAAACTAGAGTACAGCAGACAGGGAAATCCTAGAAGATATATCGCATAAAAAGAGAGGGCCATTCCATGGTGTAAACAAAGTCTGGCAGACTTTCAATGAACTGCAGGGTGGTTTCATCCCGCTTGAAATCCTGGTTAATAAAGTGTCCCACAACTCCAAGCTCCAAGATAGCTTCGTCGAAGTTTCCATCGGATTTCTAAATGATAAATATTTATCATTGGTTTGTAAACATTAAAAAAACCTTGGGGGACCTACTGTGAAATCAATGTGAAACGTAAATGGTGACCTATCCAAGCCGTAGGAGAAGTATATTTGGTAGGGCGCCTTGTACTTGTGAGGCCTGTCTAGCATGGTCCTTATAAAGGACCAGTCCTTTACAGCAACTCCCTCCAAAGGTCTTATATACAGATCCATGTGCGGTGGGCCAGCGAGCTCGAATTCGAATCTCTTGACTGTTCCCGCCTCCAGTACACTTGTACTTAAGAGGGTTAAGTTCAATGTCCCTGGTATATCCACTGGCTGCTCGCGAGGCAACCAAGCTGCACTGGAGAGTGCCCTACACCAGCTACTCCAAAAGCAAGGCATGCCACACATCACGTAGTCATTACAAGGGGGATCTACTTTACTCAGTCCTGTAAGGTTTACGGGGTAATCCCTGAGCGGACGCAGAGCCCGTCTGTCCTGTAAGTCAAAGTAATACCCAGAATCATCGACACTTATAGAGCCATCGAATTCGTAGATGGTGCGACGAGTTTGCTGTGACAAGATTATGTTCTTAATTTGATTTTTAAAGGAATAAGAACATATAAACTTACCAGAAAGTTTACCCTCATCACACTTGTCTTGGGGCGATAGGGAAAGCCCACTTCCGTTATAGAGATCATGCAGAAGGTAAAGGTCACCACGCCGAGACCAATCAACAAAAGTGTGGACCACCGAAACATATTTATCAGAGGAACCTGTAATACAGACTTTAGTAGGTAATTTCTTAGAAGAATCTCTTTGATATTACCACAAAACCCAGGGCAAAGAATGTACCCATGGCACAAATCAGGGCTATAAGCATATCTGGATTGGCAGAGTCCCTATTTCTTCCCATAGCAGGGAAGAATATAACCAGGAATATGTAGAAAAGATAGCAAAAGTACGCAAACTGAAAGAGCTGGATTATCTGCACAGTCAATACCCAGTAATAACCTGAAAGAGGATAAAAATAGGCAAGGAATATGTAAGAAATCTCATTTCCCACCTACCTTTATCATGTAAAGTACTTATAAGATTAATCAACAGCGAAGCCACATATAAAAACAATGATATCATGCACATATAGGGTATACGCAGTCCTATTCCCGTCAATATCAAAGAAAGAATGGCCAGGACAACACAGTGGGCATGCAAACCCATGTAGATCAGGTACGAATGGCTCAACTTTTCCTGAAATAAATTCAAAATAAAGAATTAAACATACAGTAAACATAAACATGGACTAACTCACATTTTTTTTGAATGCATAAAACAATGTCGATGGCAGAACCAGACCTATGATAGCCGGACAGATGTACAGACCAATCACCAACCAGTTGTTGCTGTAATAAGTCATAGTTCGATCGCCAGCATCATATAAAACAGTCATTAGCAAAGGCAGGCCGATGCACAGCAGACATCCAACCAAATAAAGCCCCAGGATGATGGCAAACCATATAAATGTGCTTCCTATAGAAACCTCGGACTGGCTGGACATTCTCCAAATGGAGCAGCAAACCAACAGAAGACTAAGCACAGCCAGGCAGTAGTTCAAGGTGATGCCAGTTTTTTCCGTATAGGTCACAAAGAAAAGTCCTAAGAAGTCGAAGAACACCGAATGTCCTTCGGTGTGGTTCTGCAATATATTTAAATTAATATCTTCTTTTGATTTTATGCCTTAAAAAGATTCTACCCACCTCAGGGTTATCCAGTTCAGGGGCATTGGAAAAGGCTTTAACCAGTGAGAGGACATTTTCTCCTGTATTCTGAACAGAACGTCCTGGCACCACATCGAAGGAGTCAAAGGCTGTGTGGTAAACGTAGCCATTGCTGAACTGGGCAATGTCAAGGCCTTTAAGGAACAATTTAATGATATCTTTTCTATTAACAATTTAATATAATTTTACCCGGAATATTTCCATAATCTCTAAAGATGCGAAAATCCGTATCGGAGGGCAGTATGCCAAACTGAAAGATTTCCTCCGCCAACGTTGAGGCAAAGGGATGCTTCGAATGCTTCTTATAGTACTGAAATTATATCTGTAAAGTATATAATATTCCCTAAATTATTAAGAATTTACTTACCTTTACCAGCCAGGGATTATTTGGACCGCTTTGGAATAGTATATCCCGTCCTCCACTGCCGCCCACTTCCAGATTGATGACTGCCCTGTAAGAATTATAATTACTTTTAATTCTATAAACCTGATTCCATACAAACTTGCAGTTGGGTGCCCATTTGTGTTGAGTAATAAAGCCATGGGAGGCCTGCAGGGGATTCTCCTCCGCTCCATTGAACAAAAAGACTACAGGATGCTTAAAGCCCGTTCCAGAAATGGCCATTTGACGGAGAACCTCCAGCATAACTACCACCATGGTGCCATCATCGCCAGCACCTATAAGAATCAATTAGTGCTCCGGTCTCAGTTAAGACTTTGACATCAGCTTTCCTGGACTGCCTGGCTTCGAGTCAAAGTGGCTATTGACCAGCATGTAGGATGTGCTTGTGGAACTCCTGGTGCTCAGTTTGACGACAACATTCTGGATGCCCTGGTAAATGCTGGTCATGGTTCCCACAACATAGGAGCCGCTCGGCCGCTGAACATCCACCTCCAAGTCAAAGATATCGTTGCGCATTTCACCTCGTATCTTTTCCACCTCGCCTAAGAGAAAGGCAATCGTGGTCACCTCATTGGCCGTGCTCCCCACCACTTTCGGTCCGATACGATCGAATTCTTGGAGTGCTTTCTGTGCTCTCTCGGCCACGAATTCGCCGGGCCTCAGTGGCTCGTCGGCGAGGGTTACTCGATCGGGTAATTTGTAGAAGAGTGGCAGAACCACCGCGTAGAATAGCACCACCCAGAGGAGCAGGAAGGAGGGAGCATAGTACCAGGGCAGGCGCCTCCTCAGCTCCTTCTTCTTCGCCAAGACATTGAAGAGAACGGTGTCCGAGTAGCCCTCCTGGATTGCACAGTGACTAAGATTCTAAGAAATGTTTATAAATAAAAGTACTCGCTTTATCGCCGTCGTTTGCCGGTAACGCCATATTATTCCCTGTAGAGAGCGAGAGCTGCTGCCAAATCGAGAACCTCTCTGAGTCGAATCCGTCACGCTACTGAATGATTGTGGTCCGACGGCTGCGGATCCCGACGGTCCACTTGAGGCCACTAAGATAAGGCCAGAGGAGCCTTGATATGGGCCAACAACAAATTACACGGGGAAGTTAATTAGTCTGTGATAGCACAGATTTAATTTACAACTTAAAATCCGCTTGCAGGTCAGTTTGGGATCTATGCCCTCGAATCTAATCGCCAATCTCTAATCGATCCACGGGCAGTACTTATACACTTGATTAATTAGTTCGTATGGCAACAAATAAAGTTCTTAGGTCTACGTTACTAAAGCGAGAATTACCATAAGTAAGCGAACTTAAAATACATAACGTTCATATAACGTCGGCCATTCCATGACGTGAGCAAAGTCGGGAAAGTCGGATATAAATTTTAAGCCAGCTGCATCTCTATCGTAATCATAGCTGACAAAGCTGGCTGCAAATCCCAGCTGGAACGTGGGAGTGTTGAAGTCTCCAGAGGATTTCTACCAGAACAAGGACTTAAATAATATCGCAAACCATTAAAGAAAATTCCTGAACTCACCTTAAAATCTATGTGAAACTTCAAGGGAGAATTATCCTTTCCATAGGCAAAGAATATCTGATAGGGCGCCGAGTAAGTCTCGGGTTCATCCAGCATATTCCGAATGAAGGACCAATCGTCCACCTCAACTCCGTCCATGGGCTGAATATACAAGCTCATGTGCGGTGGCCCCGACATCTCGAATTCAAAGCGTGCCAGCTTGGGTGTGTCCAGCAGGGTCTTGCTGAGTAGCCTTAGGGAAGTGGCTCCTGGTATGGCCACCTCCTGCTCACGAGGTAGCCAGTGACTGGAGCTGCGGGTCTTACACCAACGGTGATTAAAACAGGGGACACCGCACATCAAGTACTTATCGCAGTCAGACGAGGTGCTAACCAGGCCAGTTAGATTCACGCTCGTGTCCTCCAGGGGATAGTACAGCCGGCGATCCTGGAAGTCAAAGTAGTAACCCGAATCGCTCAGACTCACTGAGCCATCGTACTCATAGAAGATGCGACGCACATGCTGGACGATTGAGTAATTAATTACCAAGAGTTAAACCATCTTTGCAAGGAATTAACCTACCAGGAAGTGAATCCGCATCACGCTGGTCTTGGCCCGATAAGGAAAGCCCACATCGGAGACCGAAATCATGCAGAAAATAAAGGTAACAACGCCCAATCCAAGCAAAGCCAACTTAGGCCAGCGGAACATGTTTATCAGGGGAGCCTATAAGAACGAGATTAACTAGGTTTTGGTCTGCACTAAAATCTCTCTTCGACTTACCACAAATCCCAGGGCAAAGAAGCAACCCAAAGCGCACAGCAGGGCAATGAATAGATCTGGATTAATGCCATGGCCAAAGCGTCCCAGCATGGGAAAGAATACCAGGAGAAAGGTAAAGAACAGGTAGCTGAAGTACAAGAAGGGCATCAGCTGCAGGACCTGCACCATCAGCACCCAGTAGTAGCCTGTAAGTAAAGAATCAATTTTAAACTTGGAAGTATAAATAAGTTTTTATATATCAGAACATACCGCGATCGTGGAGCGTACTGAGCAGATTGATCAGCAAAGCTGCCGAATAAAAGAGCAAGGACATCATGCACAGATAGGGAGTCCTCAGGCTTACAGATGTCAGGATAATGGCTAATATGGCCAGCAGCACACAGTGAGCGTGGAGACTCATGTGTAGATGATTGGGGTGGCTGATCTTGTCCTGTGGTAAGTAAATTTTTTAGTTCTTAGTTTAAAATGTACATAAATCCCAAGCAAACTCACATTGGGCTTCAAGGTATAGTACAAAGTCAATGGCAGAACCTGTCCAATAATTGCAGGAACGACAAAGAGGCCAATCACCAGCCAGTGATTACTGAAATACGTCATGGAGCGATTGCCGGCATCGTAGAGAACGGCCATCAGCAGTGGCAGTCCCAGACTGAGAATCATTCCCAAAACATGAAGTCCCAGGATGATGGAGAACCATATCGAGACTTGGCACAGTGAAGCCTCCGATTCACGGGCCATTCTCAGCAGAGAGCAGCCCACCAACACCAAGCTAATGACAGCAATGCAACAATTTAAAATAATGCCAGTGGTCTGGGTATAGTAAACAAAGAAAAGACCCAGAAAATCAAAAAACACTGCATGTCCTTCGCTGTGATCCTGTAGTAAAGTAAATACTAGTATTAATTCCATAGAGAATATATATTATCCCCACCTCTGGATGGTACATTTCGCTGGCATTGGCAAAGGCCCGCACCAGAGACAACGCATTGTCGCCGGTGCTCTGAAGGGAGGCTATGGGCACATTCTGGACATTATCGAAAATGGTGTGGTACACATAACCATTGCTAATTTGAGCCATATCGAGACCTATAAACGAACGTTTCTAGTTAACTATTTAACTATTTTATGTTAACTACTAGCATCTTACCCGGCAGCTGTCCATAATCCCGAAAGATGCGAAAGTCCGTATCCGAAGGCAGAATGCCAGACTGAAATATCTCCTCGGCCATTGTGGTGGCAAACGGATGCTTGGCATGTTGATTGTAATACTATAAAAAGTGCGACAAAATTATAAATCCATTAAATTCATTAGCAATCAGCTGACGTCTTCAGAAAATCATAAAGTAAACTTCCACAATTAAATTGCCGTCATAAACGAATCAAATACCGATAAACAAATAACCCCAGCGCGAGGTCTACGAACTGGGAAAATCCCTGAATTGGTTTAAATTTAATTGAAATATTTCCGGTAACCAAGAACCTTTGGTTTTAAGATTTCTATACGTATGTTCCATCTATAAAGTTTAGTTTACGACTTCTGGAAGCGTCGATATCGTAAAGTAAACATTCCACAATCAAATTGCCGCAATTAAGGAATCAAATTTCGATAAACCGCATGAGCTGGGATGGGCCCTGGAATTTGTCATATGTTTTGGTTTACTTAGGGATGTTTCATACCTTTATGAGCCAGGGATTATTTGGGCCACTCTGGAATAGCAGATCGCGTCCTCCACTGCCAGCCACCTCCAGGTTGATGAGAGCTCTGCGAAGTGAGTTTATGTTATATTTGCGTTTTCATAAATGTAAAGTCACTTAAAAGCTTACTTGCAATTCTTGGCCCATTCGTGGGAGGTAATAAAGCCATGCGAGGCCTCCAGGGGATTCTCCTCGGCTCCATTGAACAGAAAGACTATGGGATGCTCAAAAGCAGTGTCTGAAATGGCAATTTGCCGCAGGACCTCCAGCATAACCACCACCATGGTGCCGTCATCGCCGGAACCTATGAAGAAATATTACTAAACAGCTAAGTTTGATCAGAAAAGTAGACTTACCAGGACTGCTAGGCTTGGAATCAAAGTGACTGTTGACCAAGAGGTAAGCTGAACTATTAGAGCTCTTGTTGCTGATTTTCACAACCACATTCTGAACACCCTGGTACATGTTCACCATTTGCCAGTGCATGTAAGCGCCCGAGGGCTGTTGCACATTCATTTCCAGCTCGTAGAGATCACTGCGCATCGCTGCCCGTATATTTTCCACTTCCTCGACGAGAAAGGCCACCGTTGTCACCTCATTCGCCACGCTACCCACCACTTTGGGTCCTATCCGATCGTATTTGTAAAGCAGTCTTTGTGCCCTCTCGGCCACAAATTCGCCAGGCTTGCGAGATTCATCTGCGATCAGGACACCATCCGGCAGACGATGGTACAGGGGATACACAACCGCATAGAACAGGGCCACCCACAGGAGCAGGAAGGATGGCGCGTAGTACCATGGTAGTCGCAGCCTCGTGTGCTTTCCTTGCGACAGGACATTGATTAGAGCCACGTCAGACTGACTTTCGGCGGAACCCTTGAATGAAATTTATGGCTTAATATCACACTGGAAACTGATTCAAGAAATCAAAGCTCACAATCGCGTTCTCCGACTTCATAGCTATGATTTCTTCTTTTTTAGCTATCACAACGTCGAACAGTTCCTTTGGCCAGTCGGATCTGAACTGAAACAGGCCATTGCCTTGAATGTCCCGAGGTTGAGGCTCGACGGATATTATCGGCAGTGATTCGCACTTTGAATCCCATAAAGATAAATCGCTTTGAACATGCAATATATACCGCTCGATACTAACGAGGAGAGTGTGGCAAAAGACCCCGCCTCTGTGTAGTTGCTTCCCCAGTCCCTATTGGTATCTAAATAATGGCAGATTTATAGACTCCTATCTTTACAGCGTTTGAAAATCGTTTAAGGAATTGTTTACCACGGCTCGTGTGTGCACAGTCTTATCTTTATGTCCAAGTTGCGGTTGCTGGGTATACATCTGGGGCTACTTCAGTACCACATCTTATTGAGACCACAAAGGGATAAATTCGCCATAATCTTGATGGTGATGGACTTCTAGCAGAAGTTTTATAGTTTCCTGAGTTTCCATGTTAAATTATTTATTAAAGTCATTCAAGGACATTGTTCTGTTACATTTCGCTCAAATAAGGTATTAATAATATTTCAAATTCAAAGAAGTACATATTAAAAAACATAAAAACAATAACTGCATAATAAATTAACTTTCATTTTCCTTTGTACCTTGTCAGATGGTTTATGTGGGTTCCTTCGCCTCCTACGGTTCCACTGCCTCGAAGAGCTTTGTGAGCAGCTCGAGGACCTCTGTCGCATAGGGAATGTTTGAATATTTTTCGGGTTTCTCAGTCTTCATGCCCGCCAACTGGTCCTTGAGGTGACCCAGCAGTTTCATTAGCTTGGTTCCGCGCAGAGCTGCCTTGTACTTGGCCCCAAAGCCGAAAAGCCTGTACACCATCAGAACCGCCAGGCGGTGCTCCTCGAACGAGATCAAGCCCATTCCACTGGTGGGGTCCTTCTGCAGCACCGGTTGATTGACAATGTCGCGCAGCATATTGATGAACTCCGTCATCTCCGTGAGCACGGTGCGGTTGATGTTGAAGAAGCACATATTGCGAAGGATACGAAGACTCAGAATCCTTCGGTCTTCCAGTGGCGAGAGTCGTCTGATAATGTTGATCAGGGAGTGCAGATGACAGGCCTTGGCTCCCACATCGTAGCGAGAGTAGACCTCCCAAAAGGCCAGCCAAGCCTGCACCACCTTGGGACGCACCTTGTTGCTCGCCGGAGAAGCGGGCAGAATCGTATCGAACATGTCCAGCACATGCATCTTGGTCAGGGTCAGCCGGCCCTCAGAGCAGGAGCAGCAATTGCTCATGACCCTCAGGGCGGGGATTATGCATGTTCCCTCGCCGCCCGCATTATTCTCCTTCCTGGTGGTCTCAAAGTCAGCCACGCGAGACATCAGCTGGAGCAGGGAATGCGATTGCCCAGTCAGGGCCAACGAAGTCTGTTTGCACATCTCAAAGGAGTGCTCCGTGCAGAACATGACCACCTGGACGATGAGTTGCTTCAGCTCTGCCGAGTGCGATAGCCACGGCCAAAGGCGGACCAACACATTTACCATTTTAGTGGCAGACGTTGTCTCCTTGATCACCGAATGGTGCGAGCTATACCAATGCATTAACAGTTTGAACAGCACCAATAGATTGCCCAGGATTTCCTGTGACTTATGGGCGCCAACGCGCCTCACATAAGACGAGGCATTCCCGATCTTGTCGTCATTCAAAAATGTTTCCAACGTGGTAATTATCCGATTCAACAGCTTTGCATTATCGGCTACAGCAGCAGCCCCAGGGGAGTACTTCAGGAACACACCCAAGGTCTCACAGACCTGAACGTGGTCCGGTTCGAGGGCTTGCAGGAAAGTGAAAGTCCTGTTGGTGTAGTAGTGGATGAAGAGTTCCTCCAGGACTCGGTAGATGAATACAATTCCATTGATCTGGGTCCCCGTTAATTCCCTGTGGTCCGTCATGCACTGTTTAGTTGGATCGCAATTGGGCGACAGGGGCACAATATATTTCCACAACTGCTCCAGCAATGGACCACTCTGCGTCTTCATGAAGATCAGGGTCAAACACTTCAGCGTGTAGAGCTTGAGGGCGGGTACCGTGGGCGAGTGATGTAATCCGATCAGGAAAAAGTCAATGAAGAAGCCTGGCCTATCCTTCAGCTCATCGCACAGAAAGGCGAATGCATTCGAGTCCTTGCAAAACACCAAGAGCAGCTTAAATAGCTGGCTCAGCAGGCGCTCGGGTGACTCCAGCTCTGTCACATAGTTCATCAGTGTAAGGAAGCTCTCCAAGAAGACGGTGTCGCGGCAAATGCTCCTCTGCAGATACTCAAAGTTATGCACATAGCACAGGGCGTACAGCTCGCAGATGTGTTCGCCACACAGTTCATAGAAGGCAGTCGAGAGCGGGTCATATGACGGCGGCGCGGTCTTCATCACATCACTGAGGCCGCTCATGAAACTGTGATGGCACAGCGTGGCGCTGCACCACTCCGGATCGAGCCCCACCATGGTGACGCAGATTTCCACATAGCAGCTGATTATCTCACACGAGTGCTGCTCCCCCACCGGCTGTTCGTCCAGAAAGGGAGACACATGCAGCGTCCTAAGAGCCCGGGAGGCATCCTTCAAAAAGGTGTGGTTTCGAAACAGATCGACGCAACCCTCGGCTCCGACAATTGGCATCAGCAGGACAAATACACTGCCGGCCAGCACTCGCACCAGCATCACTTCATGAACGTCCAACAGCGTGGTCAGGCAGCAGGCTGGCAGTCCGCCCGGCAGAAAGCTTAGGCCGGGCATTATGTTCCCTATCTTCACGTCGCAACAGACCATCCAGTCGGCCATTAGGACCCAGGAGAGGGCTCGCACTTCCTCATCGCTGTGCCCGCACAGGCCCAGCAGATAGCGTAGCACCTTGCTGGTAGCATCCGCCTCGCACATGGCGTTCTTCTTCTCGGAGGCTTGACGGAAGTGCAGTTCGCAAATGATGAGCAGGCAGTCCCGCTGCCACTGGGCTCCCGTCTGCGTTGAGGTTCTCAGATCGCTGGACAGCTGCATAAAGTGCTGGCAATAGTGCTGAAATCGCAAAATTTTCATTAATTTTCCTCTAGAAATTCGTCAACTTGTGTTGGAGTACTCACCATCACCTGGACATCGGTCATCGGCAGCTCCAACTCGCTCAGGCGCCGCAGGATGCCCAGTATACAGCGCACATGCTGCAGCTGCCGGATGTCAAAGTGCTTCCTGGCCACCTCACTCAGCTGAACGAAGAGCTTGCCATGCCAGTCCATCCGAGGTCCTTCGTCCTCGGCGGCCAGCAGGTGCTCCAGACATTGACCGATTAGGTGCAGCACGTCCAGCGATATGGTGCGATCCTGCAGCAGCAACAAAAAGCTGTGGTTCGGATCCGTTTCGAGTGCGTTGTTCAGTCCCTTTATGACTTGTGGCTGGGCGAAACGCAGGCAGGTGAGGCACAGTTCCAGCAGTGACGAGTAGAGCCTGCAATCCGCATCGTTGGCCGGTGCCGAGCGAATGTATTTGTGGATCATCTGCCACAGACGCTTACCCTCCGATTCGGGTACATTGCTGCGTATGTAGACGAGGAACATGTGAATAATATCAATCTTCTGCTGCAGACTGTCGTGGCTGCTGCAGTTGCTGGCCGCCATCAGCTGGTCGCGCAGCTGAATGTCCGATTCCGAGGCCTGCATCAATGCCAAGTCACTCTGTTTCACCTTCAGCTCGTCCCTGATGTCCATGTCCCGCACGGACTCAAGTTTCATGATCTTGGACATGTAGTGGGACAAAAACAGGCGCCAATGCTGGGCAGCGCTTTCCACATCTCCGCCAAAATAGGTTACAGCCAGGTGTCGCTGCAGACTTTCGCCCTCGACAACTGCGCTGGATGGCTCGGGGATCTGCACTTCAAAGGTGACTGGCGACTTCAGGCCACCAAGATGTACGTCCATCACCAGCTTTTTCTCGGTGGCAGTGATGGAGTCGTAGAAGAGCATCAGGAAGAAGCAGATGCTGGCATTTTGGCGCAACTCACGCTCGTGGGGCAGCCGCAGCACAACGCGCACCAGGTTCATGTACATGTCAGGCGTGAAGGCGACCTTCACGCGAAAGTCCTGATTCTGTAGCATCAGCTTCATCAGAATACTCACGGCTGGCACAAGGACATCTGCGGGATCGCCATCGTAATTGTCCAAGCCAGTTGGCAGGGAATACACCACCATGCAGAAGCCTTCCGTGGAGTTGAAGCTCTCGCAGGCCTTCCAATTTCGGAGCAGCACATTTAGCTGAGTCAGTGAGGACTTTCTAATGGCGGGCCGCAGGTCCTCTGTGTTCAGCAACCGGACCAAGGCCTCCAGGCTGCGCTGTCCCTGAAAGGCTTCGCTGGTGGGCTCCGCAAAGATGTCTGTGTAATTCACAGGGTCTATCATGCAGAGGTTAGGATCTCCCCACCTGTATATCAACTCATTGCCGGCGTTTCGGATCTTCTCTACTTTATCCATTGACTGCAAAAGGCAACAGATGGGGATGGGAGCCTTCTCTCTGACCTCAGCCTGCGGATGGAAGAGATAGCAGATGTAGACCCGCATCATCAGCGGGGCGTCTAGGATGCCATTTTCCGGATTCCACAGCAGCCAGATGGCATTATCCAGCTGAGTGTGAGTAATGGATCGGCAGATCAGCAGCGGCAGAAGGGGATCAAGCATCTGGAAAATATTCTTGACGTCCTGCTTCCCCAGGAAGTTGTTCAGCTTGAAGAGCAGTATAAAGTAATCGAGGCACCACTGCTTGACGTTGTCCGGCGCTTCCTTGTCCCAACTCTGGAGGATCAGCTTGCGCAGGAACTCGCTGGTCAATGGCAATCCAAGGATGTTCTGGCGCACCAGCTCCAGGTTGCTGCAGCCCGCCATGTAGGCCGTCTTGGTCATGAACGCATGGAAATGATTCGCCACGGGCGTGCGCATCAGGCCGTACAGGTACCAGCGGAGCTGCTTATCGGGTAACTCCACCAACGTGCACAGCAGATCGTCCGCATCCGTCCTTAACTGCTGATTGTCTCGATACAGCGGGATGCACTCCACAACGGCGTCGAAGAGCTGCCTGATCAGCTGCTTACTGCCCAGCAGGTTCACCACCAAGCGCAACTCCTTCGATTCAATCAGCAACGCCGCCTTCTTCCGGGTATTCGGCTGCAGTTCCTTCAGCGCATTCGTGTAGGCCGTCCTCAGCTTGAACAACATCTTATCGTCCGTCGTATCCTTCAGGACAACGTTCCTCAGGTTGGTCAGCGAGTTCATGCGACCGGGTAGATTCAGGAAGCAACTGTCCACCATAATGGGTTGCATTAGGGACTTGAATTGATCGCGATTCAAGCTTTTGTCATATTTGATATTCAGGAGCATTAGCTTCATCAGCTGATCGTTGAAGAACAGCGACTGCATCCGGGGAACCACGAGGGAGCTAACCAACTCGGTCAAGTTAGGGCCGGTCTTGTTGCCGCAGAAATTGAACAGTTTCTTGACAATGCCACAGAATCGAGTGGTCACGAGCGGCGCAAAAGGAATATTGAGTAGTTTGTACGTCTTAACAGACTCCCGGACAATCTCAAGGAGATGCCACTTGTCGCTCGCGGAGCACTTCATAACTAAGTCAAGGCAGTTGGTCAGCAACAACGCCAGGGCGCTGTCCACCTTCACCTGCCTGGCCAGCGATCCGGGAGCATCCAGGCTCGACGCATAGCACATTGTAGTGCCGCGAAGATCGATGCGGCGCTGGAGATGCTTCAGGTAGGCTATGATCGCCCTGTTTACATGCAGCAGGCAGCCGTCACGCCGCTGCTGAAGCTGCACCAAAATCAGAAATGTGTACGGCGGCTGCAGAAAGTACTCCGCCGGATAGTCACTCATCCGGATTGTCAGATGGGTGAGCTGCACCTGCACCTCGATGGTATCAGTTGCCCCGTTTTGCGGCATATCCAGCAAGCCCTGCAAGCTGGCCACATCCTCCGGACAGGGCTGCGTCCAGGCGGTCTCGTAGTCCCCTGCCTTGAGACTAGCCTTTAGAGTGCCAATGCTGCTGGTCATCGAATCCGTTCCCTCGGTGGTTAAATTCACAGAACTAACCGAAGACCCCGAAGGCGTCTCCAAGCGAATGTTGTACTTCTGGAGCAGCAAATACTGCAGGTTGTCCAGCAGATCGGTGACTCGCTTGGACTCCAAGGAACGCAGAATGCGCCGCACCTTACCCAGCTCCGTGGACAGCCGCTCGTAGGTAATCTTGCGCACCACCACGCTGCCGTACTCGGAGCGCAGCAGCTCCACCATAATGGCCAGAACTCGGTCTGCGGCGAGAAGCGGCGTGTGTCCGAACCAGCGGATGAGCTGCTTCATCAACAGCAGCGGCTTGAAGTCAATCGTCTCGCCCAGCTGCAGGCAGCGGATGAAGCGCGTCTCTACCTGGTCGAGGGCGCGCATCCTGATCTCCTCCGACTCGCTGGTTAGCTTGGCCAGCTGCCGTTCGGCCAGCTGGAGGCCCGGACTCTTGATGCTCATGGCGAGCAGTGGTATCTACACTAGTTTCACGTTTCGCTAACGGCTGGAAAATATCACAAAATTACATTGTCAGAATCAGGCGTCAAAATCGAATTGTTGCGGGGCTAGGGTTGCCACATAACGATTTTTCCGACATTATATTCTCGCTCACCCGCTCTGGAAATACTGAAAGTGTGTCTTCGCTAAATCTCCTAACGCCTTTCTGCTTTCTAGTATTTTCGAGCCTGAACTAAGTACTCCGATTTAAGACGGCGCTCACAAACAGCCCTTTTAAACTATTTGCCTCTCGCTCTCTCTCACTGCTTTGAAACGCTGTTTTTCGATCTCTATACCGCGCTAAAACAGATTAAAGAACTGAGTACTAGGCTTTAGGGGAAAATAGGATATTTTAGGGAAATTTCAACTTTTTGAGAATATGGAAGAGCTAAATTTTCATCTGGTAACACTGATCTTTTTAAAACCATCTGATCAACAACACCGTGCGGTAAAGTTTTTGTTTTGCTGCCCAGCGTTCGGTGTGTATATCTGTTTATCTTGGACTTTTGTGCAATTTCACGGCATCGCGGCGAGGCGTAATTGTGTGTTTTATGTACACACGCCCACACGTTCGCGCGAACTAGTAACCGCTAATCTGTGGCCGACCGGTTTTTGCGTGGAACTTGAACAAATGCACTGTGCGCATTGTCCTTATGCAATGGAAACGAACAATTCCTGCGCCGGTATCACTTCCAGTTATGGAATTTTGATTGACATCCCAGATCTTCATTGTTTTTCGGCCCCTTTGTGACGTTCGCGCGCGCCCAAGCAATCACAGACTCTCACACAGACTCACACCACACACACACTCTTAGCAAGTGCAAAATGACACTTGATGAATAAGTAATCCAAGCAAAGCATATGCTAGAAATGGCAACTTATCCAGAAATGATGTCACTGGCACACGCCCGGTGGACTGCCCACCCCCGCCCCGCCAAACTCCTGGCATCCCCTTTAGCATATTCGCCGCCGGTCGTGGCTTTTGCCTTTCCCACCTTCATTGTGTATATCACACATACTCGGGCACTACGGGTTCTAGTTGGAAATCAATAGATACACGCAGCCCCGTTGATTTCTAATTAGAAATGGCATGCAATTAAGTGTGATTGCTGTTTCCCCATCTCTAGGCATCCATCCCAATTGGAAGCAACAGGTCTTGTAAATTGCAAGGAAATGCTAGTTGGGCATAAATTGCCGAAAAGTGAGACAAGTATTTATGGCTAATCTTATCGGATTGCCCACTTAAAGCCCTGATTACGGCGCGATTATCGTCTCGCATCACTGCCGCCGCCCATTGACCTTTAACCGAGTCTAGTGATGGGGGAATTACAGTTGAAACTACAAGTTAATGCAAGTCTCAAGTTCATCAAGATTCTATTTGCGGTTTTTGAATGATCTTAACTACTTTTCTAGAGTAAAACCTTGAATTACAAGTTGTTATTTATCAATTTTTACTTAAAATTTGTTTTAATCATGTAATATTCTTATCTTAGCATATTCTTAAAGTTATTTTCTTTCTTATTTCACAAATTAATTGTTTAAAAATCTAGTATATCATTTTTAATACAAAGTTTTTTATTATTGTTATGACGCCTATTTTTCCATGAAATTTGAACTTGTATCTTGTAGATTTTCTGCTTTTTTACCCCTTAAAAGTCTCTCCTGAGCTCCTGCTTCGTTCAAAAGTGTGCAAAATTGATTATAATGCACTCTCCGTTTTCGAATGTCTGGCAATTCAATTAGCAGCCTGGAGACAAGCTGTGATATGTTGCGAAACGCAGTGTAGCTGATAGACAGCGACTATCCGAGGCAACATGTTGCGATAAGAGGCCCCAGTAGGACTTCAAACACAGCGATAAGCAATTATTAGAACTTTGAATTGTCGCTAATCACGTACAGAGCAGCACTCGGATTGTGCCATAATGGTTAAGTTATTGCCTCTTTTATCGTCAACCGCGGATAGTAGTAAACAAAACCGCCAGCCGCGACCTGTGACTCATTTCAGGCACTTATCGTTATTTCCTATTACTGTTTGAGTGAACAATAAATAATATTTATTAAATATAGTTGGGGAAGAGCTGTAAGCTTCGGCCTTTGGCTGGGCCTCGTCCAAGTTCATGGATATTCACGCTCACTCTCATCAGTCTCTTTGTGCCAGTATCTTTCTCCCCATTTTAATCAGCGAATTAGCTGTCTGAACATCGCACTCTCTCGATAAGATAACACATAAAATCAAGTTCCAGCGAACATATGGCCCTAGAACATTATATTGTCGATCCCCTATTCGATATAAACCTCTTTTTCTCTCCGAATATCTCGCCAACTTGAAAGTTTCCGCTGTTTGTATTTGCAGAGAGCGAATTGTTTACAATTTAAACACTAGAGTCGTTTGTTTAAACAAGAAATCATTCGAGTGAGAACGAGAGAGACACCTATTCTCCCTTTTTGCAAATTTGTACAGAATTTTTAAGAACCTTAGTTTATTTTCTGGCTGTTTTGTGTTGAGTTAGTCATGGCTGTTAGCTTTTCCTATTTTTCAGCATTTTTCATTATTTTATGAGTCATCAACTGCCACAGGTGTGGACATGGCCTATCTGGGACACCCCAATTAAGTGGCGGAGCTATTAAGTTATATCTCGACCGACAGACACGAGCAAATCGATTTCCCTAGCCCCGAATGACAGGCACGCTATCCCTACTATATAATACCCTACAAAAGCCTTCATTTGCTTTGAATTTCCACTAGATTCACCGTTTATTTTATGTTTTTGCAGTAGAGAGTATTTTTCAATAGAAAAATTCCACATATCTTTGAGGAACATAAAGCTAATGGCTATATAAACAGCCTGTGGGTTATAAAATCAAGAACATACCATTAAGTATAGCTACTTCGACCCATATTTGTGTTATTTATTATCCACACAGAACTCTGGAAATATTTTTGAATTTTCTCGCTGATAAAACCTGTTGAAATTGCAAAAGCAACGCCATTTATTTATGCCTTTTCTGTGCTCTCATAAAAGTGTATATAATATACTATATATAGATTTTGTATGTACATTTTAACGATAATATTTAATATGCATTTTCCAGAGCACCAACTCATGGGACAGACCACAAGGCAGCACTGACACTCAGCCACATACAATTCCCCCTTGTGATTCCCCCCCAGTAGTAACATTCCTGCATAATGGCACAGAACGTTCCGCTGACCCAGGCCATTGGTGGCTACATTTTTGGCATTCTCCAGACCTTCATACGCTTCATTTTCCGGCTAATCTATGGCCCCAAGGGTGAGAGAGTTCCTGCGATCACTGATCCCATTCTGCTGGAGTCTGCCTCTTCGCTTGCCCGGAAGATACGCAGCCAGGAGGTGAGTTAAAATGTTTAATTTTTGTTTTATTCTGTTAATTGTTTCCTTTTGTTTCCAGTTGAGTAGCGTCCAGGTGCTGGAATCCTTCATTAGGCGGGTGAAGGAGGTGAATCCCATACTGAACTGCGTGGTGGATGAACGCTATGACCAAGCCCTCAAGGAGGCAGCCGAGGCTGATGCCTTGATCAAATCGGGAAAATACACCTCGGAGGAGTTGGCCAAACAGAAACCCTTCCTGGGAGTACCCATCACCACCAAGGATTGCATTTCAGTCAAGGGTAGGCAACAGGTTTCAGCTACTGGGAAATATATTAACTTGTAACTTCCTCCACTAGGCATGCTTCACACAGCTGGCCTTTACGAACGTCGGGATGTGCGCGGGACACAGGATGCCGACGCCATGGCCCTGATGCGTAAGGCCGGAGCCATTCCCTTTGCCCTCACCAACGTCTCGGAGGTGTGCATGTGGTGGGAGAGCAACAACACGGTGCACGGTCGCACAAGGAATGCCTACGACACGAATCGCATTGTAGGCGGCTCTAGCGGCGGCGAGGGCTGCATCCAGTCGGCGGCTGCATCCCCCTTTGGTCTGGGCTCAGATATTGGCGGCTCCATTCGCATGCCGGCGTTCTTCAACGGCATCTTTGGTCACAAGCCCAGCAAGCTGGTCGTGTCCAATGTGGGCCAGTTCCCGGCACCATTCAGTGCCGAACAGAATACATTCCTCGGCCTGGGACCCATGTCGCGCTTTGCCGAGGATCTGCGCCCCATGCTAAAGATTATGTCGGGCGAAAAGGCGGCTCTGCTCAAACTGGACCAGGATGTGGACCTCACCAAGCTGAAGTTCTTCTACCAGGAGTCTGATGGTGGCGGCCGCTTGATCTCCGCCGTGGATCCTGACTTGCGACAGGTATGCTTACTTGAATTCTCTGTTAAACCAGAAACTAAAGACTAATCCTTATGCAGGCCATGACACGGGTGGCTCAGCATCTGGAGAAGAAGTTTGGCAGCCAGAAGGTGGAGCGCATCCAGCTGCCCCAATTCCGTCAGTCGGCGGCCATTTGGTTTGCCAACATGCGGGACGACAGCGGCCATGGATTCGCCTACCAGCTGGGCAATCTGGAGCGCGACATCAACACGTATTTGGAGCTCTTCAAGTGGCTGTTTGGCGCCTCCAAGCACACCTTCATTGGCCTTTCGACAGCCATTATGGATAATAACCAGTGCAAGCACGGCTCTCCCAAGTATGATCATCTGGTGCGCAAGAGGAACGAGCTCAGGGCGGAGCTGCAGCGACTGCTGGGCGACAACGGGGTGCTCATCTATCCCACGCATCCCACAGTGGCACCATATCACAACGAGCCCATCACACGTCCCATTAACTTTGCCTACACCGGCATTGTGAACGTGCTGGGATTCCCGGCCACCGCTGTGCCGCTGGGCAAGTTGGGCAGCGAGGGTCTGCCCCTGGGAGTTCAGGTCATTGCCAACTTCAACGAGGATCGGCTGTGCCTGGCCGTGGCCGAGGAGCTGGAGCGAGCCTTTGGCGGCTGGGCCAGGCCCTAGTTTCGGGCCAGAGACTCGAGCATATGTAGCGTAGCTAGCTGTTAGATAGTGGTCAGGGCATCTCCTCCACAAAACCCCTGCAAGAACCCACCCACCCAAAGCGTGACCAGCGATTAAAGGTATTCCTTGTATGTACTCCAGTGCCTCGTTGTAATATCAATTTTCGATGTGGATTTATCTATTTTGTATGTGTTTTTAATCGTAAACTAATCAACGATCCAAGCGGATCCCTTTCCGTTGTGCATTTATAATAAATAATTGCAACCCAACCCGCCCGTCGTGTTTACTTTTGCAGTCGGAATCGAGTGGCGGCGCCACAAACAAATGGACATATGATATACATCGCTTTGGTTGTAAACAAATCTTTATTTGTGAACCAAACTTATAGTTATGTGAAGGCACCGCCTCCGTGGGGTGCCAACGTTTGCTGGCTGCCGTTTTCTTCTCTGTGTGTGCCTGGCACTGCTCTCCAAGTAAACATTCTTACTTGGCGAGCCAACTAAACAAATTATAATTAGCAATATCAAGGATATTATATTCACATATCTCCAGGTGTGTCTTTGCATCTGCCACTCCCGCTACTTGGAGGGGAGGACGAGCGTTTGTGTGGGGTTACATTCCGTAATTTGGTCGCTTAAATCTAGTTGGATGGATGCAGGGAGAAGCTCCTATGACCTAGCCCTTGCCGCCCAGCGAGAGGATCAGCTTCAGGAGTTCGGTGCGCTTGGCCTTCACGGCGTCAATGTGCAGCGGCGGCAGTCCGTCCATCATCTCGTACCTGTTGAGGTAGTCGGCAATGTGGTCGGTCATGCAGATGACATGGATGCCGCAGTCGTAGCCATTCGCCTGCTGGAGGCAACGCATTGGCCGAAACTTGGCCTGACGCTGGCCCAGCAGCTCCTTGATCTTGTTCATCAGCTCCACGGAATTGCTGGTGTTGTTGTTCCCATACGAATCAAAGTGATAGAAGGTCTTCTCCGGGCGCGAAAAGACCAGCAGCGACCAGTGGGTGCCACCAGCATCGGTGCTGTCATTGTCGTTCAGCGCAAAGAAGATGAACGGCTTGGTGGTGGCCTTATTCTCGCCCAGCAGCAGCTCCAGCTCCTGCTCGTCCATGTACTTCATGCACTGGGTCACCTCCGGGGCGATGAAGTGCAAGTCGTTGTTCGTCTTGTATTTCACGTGCGACAAATACTCGTAGTAGAAGCTGAGGATCTGGTCGTTCAGCCAGTGGGGGCCGTGCAGCAGCTGCACGTCCGACATCCGCAGGCAGGAGTCGTGGAAGCTCAACGAGATCGGGTCCGCCTTCGAGCTGCTGTTCATCTTGGTGTGCTGATAGTTGCCGTTTAGCCTGGAACGCCGCGAGACCGCTGTCGCGTTCGGATTCTGGTTCTGGTTCTGGCGTGTATGTTGCCTGCAAGCACAAGGAGAGAATACGGGGAGATATTAGTTATTACACAAAATCAGGTAATTTCGGCGTAGCTCGGCCTGTCACCTTAGGATTTTCCTATCTTGGGGAAGCATTTTCAATGCCGTTGCGATGCCACAACTCCGCTGCAAAGAACTTTTCTACTACAGAGCGCCTGCAAAAAACTCTACGTCTCCGTTTCCAAGTAAACGCCCGACACGAATGACTTTCGGTTTCGTTTTGTCGCTTTGCCGGCCGGCGTTGTTGTTTGTATTGATGTAACTGTTCTTGTTGTTGTGCTGACACTGCCATGTTGCATCAAATGTCAGAATTGGTCATGCAACACAGCCGGCGCTGTGTTTTAAACCAAACAAACGCTTGTTGTGGTTCTTTTTTTTTTTGTACGAAGCAGCGGAGCACAACAAAACGCAAAAGTATCGGTTGGGGTTGGTAAAGGTGGTGTGGATGACATGTGGCGGGGGGCAGAGGGGGGGTTAACTCACCAGATAATATTTGCTGTGCTGGATTTTTGGCCGTTTTTATTTGTTTTTTCGGGCGCTTCTCGGGTACTACCATTTATTTGGCTGTCTTGGGACAAATAATTGAATTAGTTTAATTACACAATACTTATTATTGATATTTTTCCTATCAAAACTATATGCTTTGAGGCTCCTCTTCTGCACGGTGCTGCCAGACTTTTTTGTCATAAAGTGTGGCAACGACAGGAGCTCCACTGTTGGCTTTTCAGCTTTTTAAAAATATCCAATATTTTGTACATATATTTTATTATTATGTAACGATTATAGCAAGTATTTAAAGATAAAAATAAAAAATAATATTCTATTAGTACTAGTACTAACCACATATTCCCTGGTAACTATTCACTACCAGGTGAAGAAGGAAGTTATTAATTTTTTAATTTAATTATTGATTTACTTATTTAAAAATTCTTAAACTATTTACAACTGGGCTTAAAATTTTCGGGACACACTGGTTTGACAAACTCATCCTTTTCCTGAGTGTCGGCGTTTAAATTTGTTGGTGGACATATTAAACTACTTTTTGAAGAATTTTTGGTGGAATCCGGAAAGTTCATAGCCCCATCGGCACTGGTCCAAGTTCCTCCTCTCATCTGTTCGTTGACAGCTTTAATTTGCTCGTTTATCTGAAAATCATTTATAAATTAGCTTTTTCATAGAATTATTAAACAAAACCTTTACTTTTTCAATCAAGTCCTTCTCATTGTCGACGGTAAATAGATTCGCTACAAATTCAAGGATATTCGGTGGCTTGGCATTGATAGTTTCCGTCGTAATTACACGGATTATGGCCCGTATCTCCGGATGGCGCTGTAGGTATGTCCAATTATCCTTTCGCATGTTTTTCGAAACCGTTGCAATGGTTGCATAGAATTTTGATATCTCGGCCTTATACCTCTTTTCTTGACTGTCCATTACGGATGTCTTTGATTCTGTATCTTCACTAGATGTTTCATTGAAATTCATTTTTAAGCTGTTCCGGAATGTGCAAGTTAAAAGAAAATAATTGTTATATGACTAATTTGATTTTGAATTTCATGAGATCTAGATTTTGAAATGCTTTGAAGTTTAAAATGCATATAAATAAATAAAAAAATAAACTCGACTCCGTGACAATGTGTATTTCAACATTGCCGTGACCAGGATTCGAACCTGGGTTACCACGGCCACAACGTGGGGTCCTAACCACTAGACGATCACGGCTACGTCGGGTGTTGCGGCACCAGATCCAAAAACCCACCTGCCCCGCCCTAGTAGTGGTCAGCAATAATTAAACAAATTAGTAAAGAAACTGCTTTTCACATTCACTTTTTGTATAGACTAGTTATGATATAAGAAGTACAACATTTAAGAGTTTTAAAAATGTAATCGATGCAATTCGTATGTAATTAAATAATTATCTAAAAACTTAATTTAAAAAAAATACATTAAAAAAAAACCGACTCCGTGACAATGCATTTTGCAGCATTGCCGTGACCAGGATTCGAACCTGGGTTACCACGGCCACAACGTGGGGTCC
>JAEIIH010035942.1:46421-83937 GCA_018904745.1 Drosophila orosa
GGTTACCACGGCCACAACGTGGGGTCCTAACCACTAGACGATCACGGCTACGTCGGGTGTGGTAGCACTAGATCCAAAAACGCGCCTGGCCCGCCTTAGTAGTAGTGGTCAGCATTAATTAAGAAAAAATGAAAAGAGATTGTTTTGCACATTAACTTTTTGCTCTAGCTGCATATTTTAATATAGAAAAATACTTAATTTAAGGGTTTTAAAAAAATGCAACCTATGAAATTCGTATAGAACTATTAAAAAAAACTTGTCGCTTTTAAATAACATATAAAAAAAAAATAAAAATAAAAAAACCCAACTCCGTGACAATGTGTTTTTCAACATTGCCGTGACCAGGATTCGAACCTGGGTTACCACGGCCACAACGTGGGGTCCTAACCACTAGACGATCACGGCTACGCCGGGCTGTTGAATGAGGCCGGCCAAATGACTGTTTTCACAAGCGTGCGCATATAATCACAACAAAGCAAAGTTTGCGCACACTCCCTTCGCAAAGCAAATAAGCAAAGCAAATAAAAAATCACAATAAACTGTTGATTTTATTATTAGTTATATATTTAAATACCTATTTATTCAATGCTTACCATTTTTACAAGCATTTGCCTTTATTCGCACTTATTTTAAATGATACATAATACTTTTTTGTGCATTTAATAAACCATAATATCTTTCAAATTAGTTACAATCATCTTAATTATATTTCAACACTTGAGTACAACTACTTACTACTTTTTAAATTAAAATTCTAGGTTAAGTAAAGCTTACTTAAGCTTACTCATTACAATCTTTTCGCATATTCTGTATCTTATGGATCATATCCGTGTTAGGACTGGGGCTGTCGTGCCTTGACGATGCCTTTGCCAGCCACTTTCGATGTGGATGCAGTGCTGGAGGCAGTAGCATTGGCTGAGGTACTTGAAGCTGCCTTGGATGGGCTGGCGTTACCCCTTCGCTGCTTTAAGCGCTCCCGGAACTGGAACTGAAGCGTATCCAGGTGGGTGTTGAGGGCAAAGTTCATATCCGGGAGCTGGTATGTGGCCAGCATGAAGTTGCAGCGCACCCGTTCCCTGGCGATCCGCTTAATCAGTTTCTGCATCTCATCGCCGGCCAGGAGTTTGGCAATGGAAGCCTTCACTGCCTCCTTTTTTAGCGCAGCATCTTTCTCCAACTTGGACTGCTTGGCAGGCGGCGCCTCTAGACCCTCTTCTCCTGGAATCGTCACGAACTGGAGGTCTGTGGGACTCATCCGCTTGGCCTGGAGCTGGCTCTTTCTGGCCCTGTGCCGACCGGCTTTGCCATCCGCCGCCGAGCTGGGCGAGGTGCCCGTCGAGGAGGGTGAGGTGGAGTCGCTTAAAAGCGAGTGTGTCCCACTGGTCGCCGAATCCGGTTCCTTGGTGGCGGCCTTTGTCGATTTAGGGGTGTGTTCGTTCGCCCGCTTAGCTTTGGCTGCGCTCGAATTCGGTGGTGTTGCGCAGCGCTTCGGATCCATTGTTTCGTCAACTTCACTCGGCGAATCCTCGTCAGAATCTGCTATTTCAATTGAGTTGAAATTTTCCATTTTTATGTTTTATTTTTCCCCTCGCTTTGGAAAAACAGCTGTGAGTGCGCGCAGTGCTGATTAACACAGAGGTGTGTTGGAGAGTGCCAAAGTAACGTGGCGCCCTCTGTGTGTCGCTTTGTTGGGAGTATTTTATTCAAATTTGTTTTATGAAATTATAATTATTCCTTGCATAAATCCGCGCTATTTTCATGTTTAATATAGTTTATAGTTATCTCGGGAGTTTATAATGATTTACTATTAAGTCATTATCTCGCTCTTCAACACTGGAGCTTAGATTTGGTTTCTGGCCGGCCGTGTTCAACAGCCCGGCGTAGCCGTGATCGTCTAGTGGTTAGGACCCCACGTTGTGGCCGTGGTAACCCAGGTTCGAATCCTGGTCACGGCAATGTTGAAATACACATTGTCACGGAGTCGGGCTTTCTTTTTATTTTTATATTTATTTTTTAAGTATTTAATAATTTTTATTATACATTTAAAACTTAAGCAATTTGCCAAATTTGCAATTAATGAAAAATATTAACGAAAGCCTATGAAAAGCTGTCTGCAAACATCTAAGCTCGAATTAAAAGTGAAAGGGACTCAACCGTCAAGCAAAACTAGAGAAAGGCATTTCCAATTACTATTTATGATTAATTAACATTTATTTATTATTTCCCAGATATTTTTTTATACATAAAAACATATAGAAACATTTATTTTAGCAAAGTACTTCTTTATTTTTATTTAAAGCTGATTTGGTAAACTTTAATAGCAGTAATAAATAAAAAATATCTGTTTTTACAATCTAATCTATTTATAGCACAGAGAGATTGTTGCATGAAATTCACAACTGGTTTTTGAGTTTATCTCAAAACAATCATTTGGCCGGCGGCAAACAACAACCTGACGTAGCCGTGATCGTCTAGTGGTTAGGACCCCACGTTGTGGCCGTGGTAACCCAGGTTCGAATCCTGGTCACGGCAATGTTGAAACAAACATTGTCACGGAGTTGGGTTTATTTTTATCCTTTTTTTTAATTATTATTCTATTAAGTTAGTATTTAGTCGTATATCGCTGCAATATGCCATATGACATGGAGTCGGCTTTATTTTATTCGCAATTCCCCCATACATTTGAAACCATTTGTATATTTTGTTGTATATATTTTTGATTTTGATTATTTACAGTTTGCCTCTTCGCATAACATACAGAAGTTGTAATTATTTAGATATTATAAATTAAACTATTTGCATTACTAAAGCTTATAAAGGTGTCTGCTCGGTGTGGCATCCTGGTTCTATTACTTAGCGTTGTTCTTCGGTTAGCATAATAATAAACACGCGCCCGGGCGGAATGTGTTTCCACTTTTGGTGAGGGGGCAGAGACATAAATAACAAGAAACTAAATTGACACAATTTTATATTATTAACTACGAAGCTCTAGCCCTTCACTACACAACACAAGACACAAATTAAAACGGCCCAAGTGGCTTTTTTAAGGTAAAGGTTTCTTCACTTCTCTCCTCATTGCTGGCCGTAGAGCAGCTCCGATCCGGGCGGTATGCTGCTGGGGTCCACGTTCACATTAAAGTAGTTGGCTGGCGAAGCCACAGCAGGAAATGCATTGGCCAGTCCGGAGCCTTGTGGCAGCGGCTGCTGTTGTTGCTGCTGCTGTTGCTGCAGGGTCAGGTTGTAGGGATTCTGCACATATTCCTGGTAAATATCAGCTGCTGGCCCGGCTGCACCAGATTGTGCCGCCGCTGGTGCCTCGTAGACGGGGGCAAAGCTGTGCACAATGGCTGCCTGCGGCATCTTCGGTAGGGATGGGTAAGCATTTCCGGCCAGCAAATGACTGATTGGCACATTGATGGCAGGATCGCTGGCTTGAGCAGTTGGCAACTGCTGTTGCTGCTGCTGCTGCTGTTGCAGTTGCTGTTGCTGTTGCTGCGCCTGATACTGCTGATAGTATTGCTGGTACAACAGTTGCTGCTGTTGCTGCTGCTGCTCCAACTGCTCGGCCGTAGGCTCCGAGGCCACGGGCAGCTCAATGGCGTAGCTATTATACGTATTATTGGTGGTCACGATGTTCGTCTGCTGTACAATGGGCACAATTGGCTGCTCCGCCTCTGTGGGCGGTGAGGGCGTGGCCTGCACGGCAGCTGCAGCTGCCTCATTAACCAAATCCGGCAGCAGGGTGCTGGGTTGCTGAGGTGGCACCAGCAGCGGCTGTCCAAGCAAACATTTAGCAAATATATAACCGAGGATTTTGTACTATCTTACCTGAGCAAATACAAAACTGGGTGCCTGCTGCAGGGCCTCCGCCATGGGTGGCTGCAGTATGATACTCCGCCTGGTCGATTCCACGGGCGACACCAAGGTGGGTGTGACGGATGCCAGCGGCGTGGAACAAACCACCAACTCGCTGGGTGAGGCCTGCGGCAGATTGGGCAATATGGCCACCGCTGGCAACTGCTGTTGCTGCTGCTGCTGTGGATGGAGAGCGACAGTGGCCGCAGGAGCTGGATTCGTTAGGGTCTGAGCACGTTTGCCTGAAAGATGAAGGATACACGGATACCATTTAATTTTTATACAAAAATATATATAAAGGCACAAATGTAAATTGGGAAGGGAAGAAATATATGCAGTCAGTTCTTCTTGCCCAGCCCCTTGAGCAGCTTGGATCTGATCCTGGCCCAGGGTTTCTTGCGCTGCTTCACTGGCTCCATGAGGATCTCGCTTTTGCTTGTGCCCCGGGGGGAAAGCTTCGGGACGCGACCATAAAGCGGCAGGGTCAGCGAGTAGTCGCCTGAGGCCAGGGACCTGGCATACCTAATCTGCGTGGAGTCCAGCGAAATCGCTGGCCAAATCAGATCTGCTGGCAGGGTCAGAGATTAAGCGGATTCTACAATGACCGCCCGCCGTACGCACCTTCATCGCGGAACAGCTCCTCCTTGAGATTGGGCAGGAATTCCCCGATGCGCCGCCAGGTGAGCTCCCACAGCGCATGCTGCAAACTGCCATCCTGATTGTGGAACACACGCACCGAGTGCATCACCAGCAGCATGTTCTTCAGTATCTCCTGCATCTGCTCCGACAGCGTGTCCGATCCCACCTTCATGAAGCGTTCGATGTAGTCCAGTATGTCCAGCCACAGCTCGTTGAAGGCGTTGCCCAGCTCGATGAGCGTGGTCAGGTGCTGCAGGAACACCTTGGACATGATGGTGGCCGTGCGGATGCGCGATTCCTCCAGCAGGGATGCATCCAGCTGCCCTGCGGCACTGCTCTCTGGCAGCAGTTCGTTCAGCAGTGGGAACAGCACCTGGTGGAAACACGAGCACCATTCCGTTCCCGATAAGGTTTGCAAATCGTGCACCAGCAGTGCCCGCTGCTGCAGGCACGAGATGGCATGGGTGCGCACCTCTCGCCGCCGATCCATGGCCAGCCTGGCGATGCCCTGCAGCAATGGACACCAGCCTGGTGCCCAGAGAGCCGCCGATTGCGGCACAGTGCATCCCTCCTCCGCCCACCAGCGGAAGATCTGGGCCGTCCGGGTGTACAGCGTGTACATGAGGTCCAGCAATTGAATGGACAACTGCTCATAGCGCTGCGCCAGGTCCTCTTGCTCGGCGGCATTTCCTTGCGCCTGATTGTCGGTCGGGTCACCGGTTAATAGCGTTAGATTGCTGCTCGACGTGGAGGCTGACATGCCAGGCTTGCGGTCACTACGCTTCTTCGAGCTCTTCTGCTTGGCAGCGGCCTCCAGCTTCCGTCGCTGGCGGATTCCTCCGTCCCGGCAGGCCTCCACAAAGATGCGAATGCAGCGAACGCAGGCCTCAAAGTTGTAGGGCGTAATGTGAGCCACACTCCGCACGATGAAGGCCAGCGAGTCCCAGCACTTGAACAAGGCAAAGGGTGCATGGTCCAGCAGCTGGCAGCTAAAGACTAGCGTGCTGACTGGAGGAGTACTTGAGCTGGGCGGCGACTGGGGTCTGCAAGGAGAAAATACAAATTTAGAAGCCATTTTCAACCTTTTTCATGGCTAAGCAACTCACCTGGAGGCCGTGGTCAGTTCGCTGTCCTTGTTGTTGACCAGAATCCAGTTCTCAGCACTTGGACTAGAGGCTGCCGGGCCGGCTGAAGTCTTGTTCAGCTCCGAATCAGAGGTATAACCACGCTCGGGCGGCGTGGAACCATCCTCCTCGCCACTGAGGGCACCATCCGACTTAGCTCCGCCGTTTAGTGGCAGCGGCAACTGGGCATCATCGTAGCTGGGCGGAACAGCTCCCGCACCGACGCACTCCAGCAGATTGAAAATGATCTGCCAGTCCTGCTCCGAGTGTATATTTTGGGCCGAGGTCTTGAGCAGCTCGTAGATGCCAATGGAAATCTGCTTCGAGATGCGCAACAGCAGCGCCGGCTTCAGCATCAGCAGCATCTTGAGGGACTGCAAGACAATGGGGCACAGCTCCTCGTTTCGCATCAGGTAAATGGCCAGCTTGAGCACCGCCACGATGCAGCGATTGAGCAGATAATCATAGCCGCACGAGGCACTGCCCATGAGGAGCAGATACATTTGGTCTCGGACAGCGGGCCACAAGGGGATCATGCGATCCCGGTTGTGCACCACAATCTTCACTAGAAACTCCATCCAGAACACCGTTTGATCTTCGGCATAGGGCAGGCCAATGGATTTGTGACCCTGCGGCGCCTTAAGCAGACTCAGCACGCACTTGAGCAGCTCCTGCAGCGACTCTAGTTGCACAAACTTTGACTCCTGAAGCATCTGATCCAGCTGACACTCTTTGATGCACTTGCGTCCATGCTTAATAAAGTCCTGCTCCTCGTAGGTGGGCTCCCGCTGGCCCTCCGAGCTGATGAGAGAGTACAAGCTGGAGAACAGACCCGACTCCTGCTTCTCGCGCGGCTTTTCCAAGATCAACAAGGCCTTTCCATTCGCCTCACAAAAGTCCTCGACCTCAATGAGGGATTTGGGCAGCAGTTTCAGGCGGAACAACTGCAGATAGAGGTCCAAGATGTGCTTCCAGCTTTCCCTTAAGCAGTCACCGTAGTCGTGCACCAACAAGAACACAGTCCTCATTGCCGCCTGTGCTTTGCTATTGAGTCCAAAGTTCACCGCCTGTTGGATTTCATTGTTTGCCGGCGCCGGCTCATGCTGCTCCACGCTGCTCAGCAGCGTTGTAAACTTGCAGAGAGTCAGTACGAGGGCATCGAAGTCAGTGTGCAGGTTATAGTGTGCCGATATAGCGGCTGACTTGCTGAAACCTGAAGAGAATTCAAATATAAAGATAATGGGTTTATATTCCTTGTGCTAACTCACCCGCCAGAGTCTTCTGATAGCCCGTGTCGGTGCTCTTGTCAAACATAAAGCTAAGGGCGCTGAGGGAGGCGCCCCACACAATGTTGAAGATCTCCACATCGTACGAAGCATCGTGGACATAGTGGAAGTTGCCATCATGAGTGCCGCCACGTCGCAGCAGAACCTTCCACAAATAGTTCTCGCGCACCAAGCCAGTTTGCTCCGCAGGCATTACGATCTCTTCATTTCTGGAAAGGATCGTTAGTCAGATAAACAACTGGAAGTTAAAGTAAACTTACTTGATGGCATTGAAAACCTGGGCCAACATCTCCTGATCAAAGTCCTCGCCACCATTCAGACCGCGCAAGTTCTTGGTAAAGTCCTCCAGGGTCATGGGAATGTTGAGGCGCTTGGCATTGGAGTTGTGCTGATCCATATTCAACATAATGATGGCATAGGCCAGACGGAAGGCAGCGTCCACATTGGCAAACGGCTCTTTATTTTGAGTCTGCCAGGAAAAAAGGGTAAAAAAGATCAATATATAAGCTAGCTAGACTATAGAAATACTTACGTGCCAGTGATCGGAGAAGTGCTCCAGCACCAGAAAGATTAAGGGAGCTTCGCCGGGCAGCCGGAAAGTCTCCAAATACAGACGCAACGCCTGGTCCACTCGCAGACCCGTAAAGTCAAAGGAGTCCACAAAGTTGATTAGAATCTTCGAGTCGACATTCTTCTTTTTCGAGATATATTCGCCAATCATCTTCTTGTCCAGGCCGGGATTCTCGCGCAGAAAGAGGGCCACCTGCATGGGATCCAGCTCAGCATTCAGGATGCCGTGCTCCTGCAGATACTGTATGCCCTTGTCCGGTCGCTGATTGAAGCGCTCGGTGCCCTGGGACAGCAGGCGCTTCTTCTGCTTGACACTGGCCAGCTGCTCGGTGGTGATGCCAACTCTATCGCTGCCCGACTGCAGCCTCAGCCGCTGGGAGCTGCTGTTTATGAAGCTGGAGATGTTCTCTACGCGCTCTTCCGTAGCTCCATTGCCAGAATCAATTACAATGCCCTCCAGTCCGCTGTTGTGACGAGAATGACGGCTGCCGCCAGTGGCTGGTGCTGCCTCTGGCAGGGATTCCCTGTTGTTACTGCTTTTAGCCGCCGCACAATTCCGCTCGATGCTGTCAATCACACTGATCAGCGTGTCCATCGAGATAATGTGGGTGCTATACACGGCATTGGTGGCCGAGAGCGTGTACTTGCTCAGCAGGTTGGTGAGGCTCTCGAACATGTCGGTGCAGTAGAGGTCGCAGTCGTAGTTGATGTACAGCTCGGTGACAAAGCCGGGAATGCGCCACAGTTGCAGCAGATTGTCCAGGGCCAGTTCACGCATTTCGTAGGGCGTCTTGGGATTGTCACTGGCAATAATCTCGCTCAGCTTCTTGAGGTAGCCCTCCAGCTGGAACTTGAGGTGTCCGCGCAGCGACTCGAAGAGCAGAAAGCACAGCTGCAGATCGGCAGCAAAGATGCTAAGGCGCTCCGAGCTAAGAAGCTGTTCAAAAGAATCTAATTATAGTTTAATTTTCAGTAGAAATATATATGCTTGCTTACCGATATCAGATTCCTGCATAGATCATCCTTGACCAGCTCCAGCAAGCCCTCATATTTGCCAATATTATCGGCAGCCACCTCAAAGGCCACAGTGAGCAGGCTCAGGCCTGTGTGCATCATGCTGTCCGAGTTCTGCTTGTCCAGGGGATTGCACAGAATGATGAGGAAGCGGAAAAGCTCTTGGATAAAGGGCAGACCGTAGGGCGACAGGGAGGCAGCATCCGGCTCGGCGGATTGCTGGGTAAAGCGCACGCCCACCGAGTTAATGTACTCGCTGCTGTTCGCCTCGGTCAGCGTGCTGCCACTCTCAATTACTTCTCCTCCCTCCAGAGGCTCCGAATCGGCGGCCTCCACTTGTATAGCAGGTGCATCTGGCGCAGCAGTGGCGGTTTCCTCTGCTTCCGAACTAGCCGTAGTCGTTGGCGTCTGCGTGATCTTTCCCTGCATGTCCAGAATGTTGCCCGCTGGACTGGCGGGCGTGGTGGCCAGTATGGGTGTCTTCAAATGGCCGGGAACGGCCAAGTTGGCCGATTGCGGCGTCTGCGGAGGTTCCTCTGTAGAGGATTTCCTAGGCGGAGCCGATGGTGCCACGGCCTTTCGTTTATGCTTTTCCTGGGCGGCACCACTGGCCGCATCTCCGATGGTGAATCTCTTTTGCAACACAGTGTCACTGCGCTCCTCCGCAAACTGTGGCAGGCGCATGAAGAACAGCAGCACCATGTCCTTGAGGGACTGCTCCGCGGAGCGACGAAGCAGCTCGCTTAGCCGCGGCTCAAAGCAGATCTTGAAGCAGCTGAGCATCACCTCGCACATGGACTCATTGCTGACGGCCGCTCCCTCGGGACTGCGGATGAGCGTGTGCAACACCTCAATGACACGCATGAAGGTGACACTGTCCGAGGACTGGTCGGTGCCCATGAAGCGGGCGTGCGTCACGGCATCCGCAATGCGCTCCACAATGTCGGCCAGATTCGGCGATGTGGGATCTGTTGCAAAACACAGAATGATAAATGATAAAGAGGAAAGGGGAGCAGCTTGTGAACCCACCAATTAATCCGTATGACAAGAATTTATTAACCGAGGCCAGGGCCAGACTAGTCAGCGGTCCCGTGGTGTCCGCCGTTCGAATCACCTCCAGGAAGGGAGCGAGGAAAACCTGCGGCTCAATCAGACGCAGGTCCTCGATGCGATTCAGCTCCTGCTTGAGGTCAATGAACAGCTTCAGCAGCGAGTCTTTCTCGTCGTCCTACAAAAAGGGGTCATTAACTTTCCACTTTTCCCCTTGGGCATTAGAGGCACTAGTTACCACGTAGGCTGTGGCATTCCAGCGCGTTCCACGTCGCATGGCCGTCATCAGGGTGGCCATCTCGCCCCGCACCACATAGATGCCATTGCCTGGCAGCGACATGGTGTCCCAGGGTCTTGCTTCACGGCTCTCCAAAGGCAGCTACGTAGTTGGCTTCCAGCGCTAGTGCTGAAATTTTGCAAGTTGTGGGGCAGCAGCAGCTCCTCCTCCTCTTCTCCGCCCTCCACAGAGGCCTTCGCATATGTTTTGCACTCGCCACAAGCCCACACACTGGCACACGCAGCTCTGTTGCCTCGAACGGAAACGGGGCACGCTCTAGTTACGCATGTCTTAATAATCGCAGTTAAACGAATCTGTTAGAGCCTAATTTTTCTAATTCTGGTGACGTTTACGTGTCGTGTATGTTCCTTGCTAGAGATGGGTTGACCACTAGAGCTGGGTCGTCAACTCACGATAGTGACGATATTTCATGTTCGCTATTGATTTTAGAGGTGGGGGAAATATCGCTGTTTTTGGGCAATCTACGACTACGATGTTTTCAAAACATTTCTATGGTGAATATTAGAATTATATATTTTTGTACATTTATTGTACACCCTCAGAAGGTATAATAATTTTGGTTAGAAGCTTGACATGCTGTGAAGGAGTCATTTCCGACCATATAAATCATATATATTCTTGATCTGAACTAAAAACTGAATCGATCTAGACATGTCCGGCAGGAATTTATTTTTTTGCCAGTTTTTCAAAATTTTAAAAGGGGTTACATCATTAAAATTGTGAAAAATTCCAAAAAATTTTGAAGTTTTTAAATTTGAAATTAAATATGCTGATTTGTTAATCTATTAAAAATTAGCACAGAAAAGCTTGCCGAATTAAAATTAAAGCATTTTTGGCTTAGTTATGTTCGATTTAAAGGTGCAAACTGCAAATTCGGCTTGCCGATGTTTCTTCACAGCTACTACTGATATTTCTGCTATCGATAGGGGCCAGCTCAGGGTCCACCTCTAGTTTTGCTAAATTTCCCGTAGACAGCTGTGGTGCGTAGGCGAATTTCTAATTTTCTGCATTTTTCTATGCGGAAGCGTATTAAATGTCAAGTTCATTCTTTTTAGACTTGGACTGAGACTTGCATTGCGGCTATTTGGCACGGGGCAGGTGGAATTAAGGACTCAGCGACGCGAAGGCAGGCCAGAACCCCAACAATATGGGAAACACCGACTCCAAGTTGAACTTTCGCAAGGCGATTGTGCAGCTGACGCAGAAGAACCAGAAGATCGACCCCAGCGACGAGCAGTTCTGGGAGCAGTTCTGGCAGGGCCACCAGACGACGCTGGAGGATGTGTTCGCGCTGGTCACCTCGAATGAGATTCGCCAGATCCGAAACGACAACCCGGCCAACCTGGCCACCCTGTGCTACAAGGCTGTGGAGAAGCTGGCCCAGGCGGTGGACAGTAGCTGTCGCACGCAGGCAGAGCAGCAGTGCGTCCTCAACTGCGTCCGGCTGCTGATACGATGCCTGCCCTACATCTTCGAGGACGACAAGTGGCGTGACTTCTTCTGGAGCAGCCTGCCCTCGCAGGAGAAAACCATGCCCCTGGCACAGTCGCTACTGAATGCCACCTGCGATCTACTCTTCTGTCCGGACTTTACGGTCACAGCCACCCGGCGCACGGGTCCCGAGAAGGCCGAAGAGCTGGCCAACATTGATAGCTGTGAATATATTTGGGAGGCAGGCGTGGGCTTTGCCCAATCGCCGCCGCACAACGCCCACATGGAGCGCCGGCGCACGGAGCTGCTGAAGCTGCTGCTCACCTGCTTCTCGGAGCCCATGTACCGTTCGCCGCAGCAGTCCGAGGAGCCCAACAAGTGGATAGCCTACTTCACCTCCGCCGACAATCGCCATGCGTTGCCTTTGTTCACCTCGTTCCTGAACACCGTGTGCTCTTACGATCCCGTGGGCTTTGGCGTGCCCTACAATCACCTGCTGTTCGCGGACACCACGGAGCCTTTAGTGGAGGCCTGCCTGCAGCTGCTGATTGTGACGCTGGACCACGACATGGTGGTGCAGCAGCAGCTCACTCAACCCGGCCAGGCTTCCTACGACGAAGGCAACTGTGGCGACAATTTGTTTATCAATTATTTGTCGCGTGTCCACCGAGATGAGGACTTTCACTTTGTCCTTAAAGGCATCACGCGGCTGCTGAACAACCCGCTCGTGCAGAACTACTTGCCCAACTCCACGAAGCGGCTGCACTGCCACCAGGAGCTGCTCATATTGTTCTGGAAGATCTGTGACTACAACAAGAAGTTTCTATATTTCGTCCTGAAGAGCTCCGATGTCCTGGACATCCTCATTCCGATCCTGTATCACCTGAACTACTCGCGGGCGGATCAATCACGCGTGGGCCTAATGCACATTGGCGTCTTCATTCTGCTGCTGCTGTCGGGTGAGTCATACTTGGAATTAGGTGTAGTCTTTGGCTTAACAGGTTTCTTTCTTTCTTATCGCAGGTGAACGCAACTTTGGCGTCCGCCTGAACAAGGCCTACTCGGCCACCGTGCCCATGGACATTCCGGTGTTCACTGGGACGCATGCCGACCTGCTCATCACGGTGTTCCACAAGATCATAGCCACTGGCCATCAGCGTCTGCAACCGCTGTTCGATTGCCTGCTCACCATTCTGGTGAATGTTTCGCCCTACCTAAAGACCCTCTCGATGGTGGCCAGTGTGAAGCTACTGCATCTCCTGGAGGCCTTCAGCACGCCTTGGTTCCTGCTGTCGGCCCCCAGCAATCACCACCTGGTCTTCTTCCTGCTGGAGATCTTCAACAATATCATACAGTATCAGTTTGACGGCAACTCGAATCTAGTCTACACCATCATACGCAAGCGTCACGTGTTCCATGCCATGGCGAACCTGCCAACGGACATGGCCGGCATAGCAAAGTGTTTGAGTGGCCGCAAGACGGGCGGTAAGTTCAACTTGCCGCGGGTGCCGCAGAGAAGGACGGCGGCTGTCTCGCAGGAGCTGCCCTCGGCTCAGGTGCCGGAGGAGTACAACGAAGAGGATGAGGATGATGAGGATGAGAACGAGGAGGAGGAGGAGGGAGAGAGAGTGGGAGACATCATACACGAAGAGCCCAAGGCCGAGGAGGATCTCGAATCGGAGACAGAGTCCCATGAACGATCCCAGGCAGGTGAGCCGCAAGCGGGTGAGGTGCTTACTGCCCAGCCCGCGGAGCCGGGAACCCTGAAGACTTCCCTGCTGGACACACCGGGCATAAGTCAGATGACGGAGCGAGAGCAGGCGCATCCCAATGACAAGCCGCAGACGGATGCCGACTCCACGGATATAGTGCCCTATGACAGATCAGCGGCATCGACACCAACCGGCGAGCCCAAGTCCACCTCACCCACGGAGCTGTCCCGCCTCTCCGTGGCCCACAGAGGCAGTATTCGCATGGTGCCTGGCGAAGGCGATCGGTGGACTCCAACGCCCGAATGGATTGTCTCCTGGCGCTCCAAGCTGCCGCTGCAAACCATAATGCGACTGCTGCAGGTCCTAGTGCCGCAGGTGGAGAAGATCTGCATAGACAAGGGCCTGACCGACGAGTCGGAGATCCTCAAGTTTCTGCAGCACGGCACGCTGGTCGGCCTGCTGCCCGTGCCGCATCCCATTCTCATTCGGAAGTACCAGGCCAATGCGGGGACCACGGCCTGGTTCCGCACCTACATCTGGGGGGTGATCTATCTGCGCAACGTGGAGCCGGCCATCTGGTACGACACGGAGGTCAAGCTCTTTGAGATTCAGCGCGTCTAGGTCAGTAAACACCAGCAGCAGCGAAACCGTAGCTCACGCGCTTTGGCATTTATTGTAGTTAATTTATTTAGTGCTTATATTATCCATTCCAAAAGTCTTTGTGAAACCATCCAATGTATAACAAATTCCCTTCACCATATATTGCTTATCGACGCTCCCCACGTCTCTCGAACAACCCCCGAATGAGGCTTATCAGTTGTAACGATATAGCGTGTTTTGTTATCGCGGCATTTAGCATTGAATATTAATTGCTTTTCCCCCAATTATTAACTTGTATTGAGCTCTCAAAAAGAACAGTTTGTGCTTTAGTTGTAAACTAAATTATTTTATTTATGTTTTTTTGGGTTAATCAACGTGTTCCTTGTGCCGTATTGCTTTATTTATTTTGTATTTTTACTGGTATTTCACGGCTATCAATGCTACATCCCTTGTTGCTTTTAACCTTTTATCACAATTCCAAATAATTAATTAATGGCCTCCCATCGAGACCGAAAACAGCTTTACTTGCTTTTGTAATTAACAGTACACTTTAGTTGAATCTAAACATTTGCTTTTTAAACTTAATTAAACATAGTAACTAGCGAGAGTAAGGAAAATGTGTAATAACTCAATGTCTACATAAACAAAAACATAGAACCTATATATCTTTAAACGGAATCCAAGCTAAACCAATGGCACCTATACAAGTCATAAATATTTGAAATAAACAAGAGTCTAAACGGATAAATGTGAGAGTTTTTAATTAATTTATTAATCCAACAGTTTTGAGACGCTTTCGGGAACTATTGTTGGGTGGGGCATCAACTGCAACGGTCCTTATGGTGGCCGCGCTTCTTTTTCCTCTTCTCGCAGGCTTTCTTGTTGATCAAATGTTGATGCCAGTAAAAGTATTTAAAGGCGAACAGGGAGCTAACTATGGCAAAGGCCACAATCGCTCCCGGTTCGTCCCGGCGACCATGATTCTTGGTGTAGTGGCGACGGGCGGCAATCACGGGCGCTGTCATTACCGAGCAATGGCTTATCCGAGGCAATGGCGGCGGTAGTTGTCAGGATTGGAGCGGCTGGACAAGCGGCGGTGCCACTGGCATGATGCTGAACTTGACATAGGATCCTTTGGTGCGCTTCTGCACTATTTTTCCCACAACTTGCGGCTCCCGGATGGTCTGCTCGATGGCCTTCAAGATCCGCTCGACGCCGCTCTCATCCGATCCGCTGGCACTGCCCTGGATAAGGATGCGCACTTCATGGCGCTTGCCCAGCCATTTCACAATGTTTTTTAGCCGCGAGGCCAGGTCGTGCTCCGTGATGCGAGCCCCAATGGTCAGGGATTTCTCTGATCTCTTCTCCTTGTTCTTGTCGCTGGACTTGTCTGTGTCATCGGTCAGCATTTCAGAGGCGGTGACTAGTCTGGAAGGGAGTATGGTGTTAATAATAGTAGGTCTGGTCTGTAGGTTGTAAAAGGAAACCAACTTGAACATGACGCGCCCGGTTTTGGCATCCGTTTCTCCCAGACGCATCAAGTGCAACTCTCGCCGCTTGGCCAACTTCTGGGCCTCCTCCAGGGTGGTGATGCTCATCGCCTGGTTCTGCTGGATCAGTGTGATCTTTTGTGCTGAGGCAGAGGGCCTTGGTTTTGTGTTTATTCCTGGTTTTCCACTGCCAGCCGGCTTTTGGTTTTGATTTTGGGGCAGGGCCAGGGGCCAGTGAATGGACAGGTTCCGGAGGTGTTGCTGCTGCGCCATTATTGCCGTGGCATGTTGCAGGCTCAGCATGCCGCGAGCCATTATTGGAAATCGTTGCATATTTGTCAATTTATTTGTTTTTAAACAGTTTTTTTTTTGCGTTTCCTTTGTTCTTGTGCAATTTGTTTTGTGATTTTCCAAGCCGCAGAGTTGTCAGGCTTGTCCAAAATGTGCAAATTTGGTTTATTTTATATTTTATTATAAACTATACTTTTAAATAAAAGTATAACTATTTATTTAAAAAACGAACTACAAGTAATTTAAAATGTTTTGATTGAGTAATTTTTTTCTCATCTGTCAGCTGTTTTTCATGGTGCAATAAGTGGCAGGTGACATTCGAAAACTTGCGGGACGTCACAAAGCGCGATAGGTTATCGATAGCCATAATTCGATTGTTACAGCCTTTAAATTTTAACCGCGTAACTTTTGTTCTTTCCTCCTTGTTAAATTTACAATATAAATTCCTATTTTTATACTGGTTAAAGTTTATAAATTGTAGGCCGAGTCTCGGTCGCGTTGCCTTTTGTAACCGCCGTTGTTGCGCCTCCTATTCGTGGCACGCTGCTCCTGCCTGGCCCGCTCCTCGGCCAGCCAAATGGCCCGAAGATTCCGGCACACCGGCGAACTGGTTGCCTCTCGCTGCATCGCAGCCATCTCAGGCTGGCGGCACTTTTGGCACTCCTCCCACCGGCTGAACTTGTTGACATTCCGGTCGCAGGGATCCGTGGCGAACAGCATGCACTCGTCCTCGCAGAAGTTGTAGAACCAAAACTGGCCCGTAATCGTTTGATTCTGGCAGCGCGGCTGCGTGGTCTGAAGCATCTGGAAGCAGCGGGTGGATAGCGATGGATCCAGATCCTCTGAAGGTGCATACGCATCCTGGCTGTTGTAATTATTTTTCCTCCTTGGCCAGGGCTCTTCTTCTGGTTCATCTAAATCCCCACCATACTGGTTTTTGTAGGTATCGGCGGGTCTTTGACGCTGCCACGGAGCTCGTTCAACATCTTCCAGGCGCGGATCACTGGCTCTTGGTTGTCCCGGCCAAGTGGGACGCTCGGTTCTAGCTGGTGGACTGTAGTTGTCATTGTAGTTTGGCTGCCTGTAGGATGAGGGATTCCTGGCCACGTTCGTCTGGCGCTCTGGTAGCCAGGATGCATCCGCCTTTTGCCTGTTGCTTGGCCAGTTGCCAGTGTTGCCTTTAAGGTTGCCCACCTCAAAGCCACCCATGGCTCCACCTCGATCCAGGGATGATTGATCGTAGTCGCCAAAGGACTCTGCCTCTGGTTCAGGTTGTTCCTGTCGGTAAGGGTTTCGTCCTGGGGAAACCTCACCGTAGGGAGTGTCCACATCGCCACCGTAGGATCCGGGTAGATTACCCAGACAAGCTCGACCGGAACAGCGACGCGTCTCCTGCAGCTCCATGCGATGCACATTCTGGCATTTGGACTCTGCCTGAGGATTAAGATATTGCCGCTGGCGCATCTCATAGCCATCGCCGCAGGTCACGCTGCAGGAGCTCCAGCTGCTCCACGATCCCAGCTGGCATTCGGCTCGTCCTTGACTCTGGGGCTGATAGGCATTGCCGCCGATTCCCAGGCTGGGTTCAAGTTCCTCAAACTCCCCCATGTTTCTCATCACACTGTTCTGGCCACACATCTCGCCCTGGCACTCTCGTTCCTCGTACTGCGCCACATTGCAATTGTAGATCCTGGCCAGCTCTGGTTGCTTGTAAACACGCCGACGGTACTGCATTCCAACGCCGCATTTGGAGGAGCAGTCGCTCCAGCTGGACCAGGGATGGGTGAGGCACTCTCGTGGCAACTCCGGATCGTTGTTAGCTGGTAAAGGGATGGGGCTTAATGATGATTTATTAATTTAAGCCCCACTTACAGTCCTCATCCGCACATCTTCGTTCGTAGATGCGTTGGCGCTTCACCGTCAGTATGGCCATGGGTTTCATAGGAGCTCCGGATTCGTCATAGAAAGGCGAACGTGGATCGTTGGGAAAGTCGGAGCGCATGCGCCTGATCACATCAGGCGGAACTTGTGGCTGATCCGGAGACTAAAAAGGAAGATCTTTAGTTTTCATAGCAGGAAGCAGGAGTTACTTACCGTATAGCTGGGACCCGCATCCGTGCCCACATCCCAGGGATACAGATTGATGACCTTCTCCTCCAGCCAAGTGCAGTTGCGCAGGCACAGCTCCAGTCCCGTGACGCCCACAATCCAATCGGGCGAGGGCTCTATTTTAGAGGCAAAGGACACCATATGATGCAGTGGATCCACACGCACCGAGGCCATGCTCTTGCTGCTCATGTTGGGGAACGAAGGACCCCGTGCCTTGATTATAGTACGTATCTTTTCATCCTGCAGGAAAAGAAAATTAACACAGAGTTTACAGAGATAACAGCTTAAGAATCACCCGAAAGTTGATGCTAAACTCTCGCTCCAGAAGACGGGAGCTGCAGTGCTCCGCATATTGTTTGATTCCCTCGCTGGCCAGGGCTCCAGCCTCCCAGAAGCGATAGTCGGCGCTGTGGGCAGCTCCCACCAGCTCACAGAAGCGGGTTTCCCAGCCGCGAGCAGGAAAGTCCCTGGGATGCAAATTCCTTGACCAGACACCCTCGAAAATCAGCTGCAGGAATGGGAAACAAGAAGGTAACTGGCGCCACGGTTAACCTTTGACTTGCCCACCTCGTAGCGCGCCTCATCGCAGGCACAGCACGGTACATCCACCGTTGGTGTGGTGGGTTGGCTCTCCACATCGTCCACGACCTCCTCGCAGATGCGTCGGGTAAGTCCACCATCGTCCATGTGCCACACATCGCGATGCTGCTGCACCGTGGCCCTTATCAAGATGCAACCACTACCCGGCTCACTGGGCGCCACCCAGGTCAGATGCATGTGCGTCTTGGGATTCGTGTTGGTGTTCTCCACCATGTTGATGCAGTTGGGACTGAAGCGAGTCTCTATGAGGTCACTTAACTCAAAGCGACCCAAGTCGTCCTTGTAGCTAAAGTCGCCATTCTCGTTCTCCAGTGCCAGAATGAAGCTGATGTAGCGATGGCCATTGAAGGCATTTAAAGAAACTGAAGGAGAAGCTGTCTGAGTAACCAGAAGAGTAAGAACGAGCTGAGCCGGCCCTTATCGGCGACCTTGAATTCCAATTAATTCGCAAAGGTCCGTCCAGATAAGCGCCAGACCGCGTTTTTTGTTTACTAAACAATAAACATTGCAAAATCAAAGCCTTGGAACACTCTGCCTTGATATAGGCCCACCAAGCTAGGCAATCTCCCGCGAAGTTCAAGCGCAGGGCCATTGAACTTGCTCTCACCGTTGTACTCCTGGCCGAGAATGTACGTTTCCGGATTACCCGACACGCTTATCACGTAATTCTCGTCAACCGGCGACTTGGGCGTGGCCGTATTAGCCGGGCGACGCGTGCAGATCAGACAGCTGACTGAGCCGATTGCCAGCGCCAGCAGTAGAAGCTCCACGAGAGGAGCAGCGCTTGACCGCCACATATTTTCGGAGCACTCTAATCGTACAGAACCATTCAGCGCGAGCGACTATTGCAAACTGAGCGGAGATTCTCGGGCATCTTGGCTTGCCAAAAGCCAAGAAGAGAGCAGCTTGGAAGCTGGTGTTGTGAGTCCCGATAAGAATGACCCACTGATACAAATAGAGTGCGACGGAGCTGTTATCAGGGGGCGACGTTGCCGGAAAGCCGGAAAATCAGTGATCTGCACTCTTGGTGGCTGCTTAAGGGAGGCTACATCGAGGGGCTCTCTTGGAATGCCCAACTAAGAGACTGATAGTTTTTGGGAAATTAAAAAACTAGGAATTTTTACAGAGTGTGTTTTATTTTATTTAAGATTTAACCTCCATAACGACCACGTCTGGGTGAATCATATCTGCTTTTGGTCTGCGACATGGGTTCTCCGATGTCCCCAGCTGCTTCGCTATATTGTGAGTCGTAAGCGGAGTCTCCATATGATGCAGCTCCTTCTTGTCCGTATGAACCTGGTGATTGGCCATAAGAAGCTCCTGATTGTCCGTAAGAACCTGCTGTTTGTCCGTAAGAACTTCCTGATTGTCCGTAAGAACTTCCTAATTGTCCATAAGAAGCTCCTTGTTTCCCGTAAGATCCACCTCCTGTTTTTCCGTAAGAAGCTCCTGGTTGCCCGTAAGTTCCACTTCCCGTTTGTCCATAAGAACCACCCGGTTGTCCATAAGAACTTCTTGCTTGTCCGTAAGATCCTCCCATTTGTCCATAAGAACTTCCCGTTTGTCCGTAAGAACTCCCAGCTTGTCCATAAGAACCTGATCCGTATGATCCACCTCCCGTTTGTCCATAAGCTCCACCACCATACAGATCCATGGCATCGTTTTCGGAATGCTCCATGTTCATCTGTGGCTGCAGACAAGTGCCCTCGCAGGCCATTAGCGAACGAAAGCGGTTCTTGTTCTCATCGCAGTTGTCCGTGGTGAAGATCTTGCACTCGTGCTCCTCATGGTCATAGAACCAGTAGTTGCTCACCACCACCGGATTGGCCAGGCAGGGACGGGTGGAGGCGTACGGTTTCTCGAAGCAGTAGTCCTGCACCACATTGTAGCCATTGCCGTTTGTGGCGTCTCTGGTGGAGTCCTCAGGTTCTTGCTGCTGGCTGGGATACCTTCCTCCGTACGGAGAACGTGTGGTAAATCCAGGTCTATAGCTGGGAGTTGTGTACTCGTTGTTGTAATCAGTGTAACTACCGGGTTTGCTGCCCACCAGTTTATCGTTGCTGTAGGAATTGAGGGCAGGATAGCCAGATTCTCCACGATTGGTGTCGTATGTTCCTCCTCTGTTGTCTCCTAAGTTATATGCAGGTCTTTGCTGATTTTCTACCTTGCCATAGGGAGAGTTGGGAGTGTCTTGTGAGTTATCCATCGCATTGTAGGGTGATCTATTGAAGCTATTATCACTGGCGCTATTCAATCCCTTTCTGTTCCAGGCCTGGTTACCACTCGATCCCGTATAGGCGTTTCCCTGCCTGTTGTTCCAAGCTGGCCGCTGGGCTTCGTAGCCATCCTGATCCAAGCCTGGCTCGGGCAGAGCATCCAGGTCGCCGTTGTCGGGTATTGTGCCACCACAATCGGATCCCATGCACTGCCTGGTCTCCTCCATCGGCAGTCGCATCACCGACAAGCATCGCTGCCTAGACTGCGGATTGTGATAGTCCCGGGTCCGTGTGGACGATCCCCTTCCGCAAGTCTTGGAGCATGGCGACCACTCGGTCCAGTCGCTCAGCTGACATTCAGCCATCGAGTTGGAGTTTTCCATGCCCTGGCCACCCTCGCCAGCTTCGAATTCCTCCTCCGCAGGTCCGCATTGGGTTCCCTGGCATTGCCTCATCTCATCCAAGCGCCTTTCGCAGTTGTAGTTGGCTGCCAGATTGGGATTTTTGTAACTACGAAAGCGCTGAGAGTAACCTTGACCGCAACGCGTGCTGCAGTTGGTCCACTCGTTCCAGGGATGCACCGCACACTCCAGAGGGCCATCTTGGATAGCTATAAAGATGACCAGAAATGAGTTAAGTAAACCCAAAAGCGCAGCTTACTAACCCTCTTCGCACTCCCGAATGTAGAGCTTCTTCCTGGTCAAGTAGAGCGTGGCCAGAGGCTTCATGGAGGCGCCAGTGTCATCATAAAACGGCGAACGATAATCGCTGGGATAGGACGAGGTGATGCGTCGTACCACATCAGGAGGCACCTGGGGCTGATCGGCGGACTTCGGGATACATTAATCTAAGATTTACTCTCTGAGAATCCAATTTTATACTCACCATATACGAGGGACCAGAGTCGGTGCCAATGTCCCAGGGATACAAGTTCAACACCTTCCGCTCCAGCCAAGTGCAGTTGCTCAGGCACAGCTCCAGTCCTGCCACACCCAGTATCCAATCGGGCGAGGGATCTATCTTGGCAGCCAGCGAGATCTGGTGATGCAGAGGATCCACACGAGCATTGGCCAGCGTGGTGCCATAAGCATTCAAACGGTGAGCAATGCCCGGGGCCTTGATGATGGTCCTTACATCGCCATTCTATTGGGGAACCAAGGATTAAGTTTTGAGAGGATCACTTTGATAGACTCACCTGAGTGTTTTCTCTAATCTCATTCTCCAAAGTGCGGGTGGCACCGTGCTCGGCCATCTCCTTCATGCCCTGGCTAGCTCTGCCTCCGTAGGCCCAGTAGCGATAGCTGTGACTGTGCGAAGCCCCAATCACCTCACCCAAACGGGTGCGCCAGGCCTCGGCGGGAAAGTCCTTGGCATGCGTATTCCTAGCCCACTTGCGCTCCAAAACGATCTGGTAGGGAAAGGGAATTAATTAAGCTCTGAAAGAGTTGTACTTAGTTGTACTTACCTCATATTTGGCTTCATCACAGGCACAGCAGTTCTCCAAGGCCGGAGTCAAGCTATTCAGCTCATCGATCTCCTCGGGACATATCCGTTTGGTCAGGAAGCCATCGTCCAGAAACCACACATCGCGATGCTGGACCACACCCGCCTTGATCAACACACAGCCGCTGTCCGGATGACGTGGCGCTATCCAAGAGACCTCGACGTGGGTCTTGGCATTAGTGTTGGTGCTCTCCACCATGTTCTCGCAACCCACACTGAATCTAGTGTCAGTGGTGCCCAGCAGCTCAAAGTGTCCGGTCATATCCAACCCACTCAGGCCTGCTGACTGATCCTCGGCCTCAATAACCAAAGTGAAGCTCACAAACTTCAGGTTGATGGGACAGGACAGGGAAACTGAACAGAAATATTATAAAAACGAATCCATTGGGGACTTGACACACCTCTCACCATTGTACTGATGCTCTGGCACATAGGTGGCGGGATTGCCATCAATCAGGATCTTGAAGTTATCATCCACAGCCGATCTCTCGCCGGTGGCTGCCTGTGGCACGCGATTGCAGGCTCCCCTCACTTCCAAGGCCAACGGAATGAGGAGCACAAAAAGGCGGAGCATTCTTACTCGATCTTGGCGATCCGCTTGGGTCCACAGCTCAACGACAACTGAGTGCCAAAATTGGGTGAGTCGTTGCCATTAATCGATGAGCGCCTCAGTTTATCAATTATCCCCTTAGACGGCGCCTGTGCCATCTCTTGATTGAGTTGCCTTCAATTAGTTATATTTGTCTCTCGTGGCACGCTCTTCAATTGGAGATGCTCGGAGCTCGGGTTCTTTGAACTTGGAACCGGGCAAAAATCACTCGGAAATTGCTTGGCTTATAAAATGGATCTGGGTCAATGACAAAAAGTGATGGGAGACGGAAATAATACGATTTTCGTTGAATCTTTCTTTGGCTAAAAGAGAATTTGATAAGCTAAAATCTGTATAACTCTATAGAAATTATTTAGAATTGGATTATCAGTAGGTTTCTCTATATTTTCCCCTGTAATACCCAGAGATCCTGGCCCAACCTTTGGATAATTATAATCTGTAGCTTTTTCATATATTTGATTATTCGTGATTACATATAGTATGTGATGTACAATTAATACTTGTTACAGCTGAAGATTCATTCCCTCGAGTCACCACCTCTCCGGCTCGTCGTTGCTGCTCAGCAGGCAGGGCATCATCACACACTTCTCCATGCGGACGCGGTCCTTGCACTTGTAGCTCAGATCGGTGTTGAGCAGGGTTCGAGTGCGCTGGCGAACTGCATTGTCACCACAGCTGGCAGTGCAGGGCGTCCAGGCGGACCACTCCGAGTAGCGACACTCATCCCGTGGCTCTGGCTGCGGAGGAGCCTTTACCACATGGCGGCGCTCGCCGAAGCCACGGCCACTGATGGAGTACATATCCTCGCAACGCTGGTAGCAGCGATCCAGCCGAACCAAGTGCTTGGGGCAGGGCTTGCCGCCATACTTGGGCGTTCGGAGCACCCGACGCGTGCGCAACTGGTAGCCATCGCCGCAGGTGGCATTGCAACTGTAGGCCACCCACTCGGACACCATGCAGTCCACGGGCGGCAGGCCGTCGTGTTGGAGCTCCTGCTTGTGGCGCGGCAGGCGGCACGTCTCCTCGCACTCTTCCTTCGACTTAAACTTGTTGCGATTGACGTCGCAGCGATCCGACCAGTAGATGGCACACTGATCGCTCACGTGGTCGTAGTACCAGTAGTTGGCCACATCGCTGTCCCGACAGGGACTGTCCACCAGCTCGTCGTAGCAGAAGCTGGGCACAATGGTGTCGCAGCTGGGATTCGTGCAGTTCACCTCCTCGTGCAGCTTGATGTGCCGGCAGGGATCCTGGCCGTCATCGTTAGGGTCACTCACGCCGTACACCTGGTTGTTGTTCCACACCTTACGGATGCGCTGCCGCCGGCCGTGGCCACCGCAGGGTCCCTCGCAGGGCGAGAAGTCCGACCAGGGCGTCACCCCGCAAACGGGAGGTATGAAGTCCTCTCGATGCTGGCTGTAGCTCTCAAAGTTCCGGAAGATTGATCGCTTCTCGGCGGATCCCCCTTCGCCGTTGCCGCCTTCCTGTTCCTCTCCTGGTTCTCCACCATCATCGCCTCCGTTCTCGATGTCACCGCCACACTCCATGGCCTCGCAGATCTTGGTTTCGTGGAGGCGCGCCCTGCTCGCCTTCTGGCACTTCTTCTTGGCCTTTTTGTTGAGGTAATGACGCGATCGGGTCATCTCACCAGTGCCGCAGGTCACTGTGCAGGAGGACCACTCGGTCCACTCGGACAGGCCACACTGGGGATCATCGTGGCCAGCTGGAGGAGCACCTCCCGCCTCCTGCTCAGCTGCCTCGGCCGCCTCTTCGTTGAAGCTGGCGCACTGGCGGCCCACGCAGTTCTTTTCCTCGCGGAGGGCATTGTTGCAACGATGACGCTGTGGAAAGAATGGGGATTCATTACTGGACAAGTTGTGGATCTTTGAAACCCCTTCCTCACCGAGGCCAGCGCGGGGTTCTTGAACTCGCGGATCCTGTACTGCTTGCCAGGTCCGCATTTGGTGGTGCACTCATCCCACCTGGACCAAGAGTGTGTGGCGCACTCCGCCGGCAACTGCTCCGCTGTGGAAAGGTACTGTAGGATTAATTATGATCTAGTAAGTAAAATCTATGACTCACAGTCGGTGGACTCGCAATTCTTCTCGTAGAGTCTTCGCCGATTGATGTGCAAGGTGGCCAGGGGCTTCATGTCAGCTCCCGTGGGATCGTAAAAGGGAGAGCGAGGATCATTGGGGAAGTTGGACTTGATGCGACGCACCACATCCGGCGGCACTTGAGGCTGATCCGCTGACTGTAAAATCATGAATATAAACACTTCTTAGAATAGATCAAAGCACTTACCATATAAGAAGGACCACTGTCCGTGCCCGCATCCCAGGGATACAGATTGTGCACCTTGTTCTCCACCCACGAGCAGTTGGGCAGGCACAGCTCTAGCCCAGAGACACCTACAATCCAATCCGGCGAGGGATCCACCATGGAGACCAAGGATATCAAGTGATGATTGGAGTCCACACGGAAGACAGCAAACGTTTTGCCCGTGACATTCGGATAGGCAATGCCCCTGGCCTTGATGATCGTACGGATGTGCTCGCTTTGATCCTTCAGCTCGCTCTCTAGAGTACGCGTGGAACCATGCTCGGCCACCTCTCGTAGACCTTCGCTAGCCAGCTCTCCGTACTGCCAGAATCTGTAATCAATGGTATGGGAGGCGCCAATAATATCACTGAACCGGGTGCGCCAGCTATTCGCTGGAAAATCCTTGGGATGTGTGTGTCGTGACCATTTTCCCTCGAAAGTAAGCTGGAATGGATAATTAGAAGCATGATTTAGTAATCGAAAGATTTATCTCTTGCAGAGAACCCACCTCATACTTGGCCTCATCGCAGGCACAACAGGGATCCACAATGCTGGGCTGTGTGTCAATATCATCCGCCTCCTCCTCGCACATGCGCTTGGTGAGGAAGCCATCGTCCATGAACCATACATCTCGGTGCTGCATCACCGTTGCCCGCAGCAGAATGCAGCCCTGTCCTGGCGTGGAAGGAGCCACCCAAACCACATCCACGCGTGTCTTGACATTGGTGTTTGTGTTCTCCACCAGATTGGCGCAGCGCGGACTGAAACGGGTCTCGGCCAGATCACTAATCTCCCAGGTGCCCAAGGCATTGGGATCACCTTCACTCTCGCCCGTCTCCAGATCAAGAGCCAGCATGAAGCTCACAAAGGTTTGGCCCGAAAAGGCACTGAGAGATACTAAAGGGAGCCAAATACTTGATATATATAAAGCTGATAGCATTAAATTCACCCACTCACCATTGTATTTCTGCCCAGGAATATAACTCTGGGCATTCCCAGCCACGGACAGCACATAGTTGTCGTCCACCGGTGACTTGGCAGCAGTGGCTCCCAAAGGAGTCCGATTGCAGGCCTCGATCCGTGGTAAAATCCTCGCCAGAGCCAGCAGCCACCATAAACACGCCAAAGCTCGCATTGCGAAATACTGAAAAATTATGCAATTTAATTGAAACACAAAATCCAGCCACGTGGTTGTGGAAAACCTATTTCTGGCCACAATTTTCAATGCACTTAATTGTCTTAATTATCCGCCTTCGTATCGAATGTCAATGGCAGCCACGGGGGCTTGGGGCCTAGTCCCAGTTCCGAACTGAACTTGAATTCGTGGATATGCAGCCTTCAACTAGATATGGCTTTACCCGATATATATCAGATATAGTATATATACACTTTCCATTTCCTTCAGAAGCTAAGCGCAATTGCCATGCGGAACTTGAACTAGGCGGCGTGGTTGTTTACCCCTTGAAAATCGGATCGCATAGCGTATATATGTGCACTATATAGACCCGAGCTACGTCACTGATTAAATTCAATTGAAAAACACGCCGACTGTCTACACAGCAAAAGTGGGCAAAATAACTGATGGCCCCTCCAGAGGCGAGAGACCGTAACCCATTCCCATAGATATATCATCATTAAAGGCACTTTTAGGGCTTCCCTTTGGAGGAACACTGCACTCAAAAGGGGTGGTTGGAAATTCACTTTGATATGTTTTAATTTAGAGATTAGGGATTACATTTTTAAGCCTAATATTTAAATGATATTTTCAATATTTCACATAACTTTCAGCCTCCTTGGTATTGATGCAAGGATGGCTCTACTAGACCGGGAAATGATGTGTGTGGACTGGAGAACCTACTCGGAACGCACTCGAACAGCAACTGAATGCAAATTTCCCCCAGAGGCGATTATTGGACAGTCGATGTGCATCGGTGGTAGGGTAGGCTGAGTGGGATTATAAAGAGCAATAAATAAAGAGAGGCAGGCAGAGAGACCCAGTGGTGCTCTATGTTTATTTAGCACGGCTTGCTTTTCGTCCCACAATTCGCATTTGTTGATGTCTCTTCCTTGACTTTTAGCAGCTTTTTTGTTTACACAAATCTATTCTAAACAAAGTACCTCGGACACAGTGGGCCTCGACTTTTCCTTCCTAAATTACATTCGTTTACGTCTAAGTCTGGGCTTTAGACCTGAGCTCGTACGCATATTATTTTATGCAGTAAAAATACATTCAAATTTTCCCGGAATTTTCTTTCGAAATTTATTTAACCAGATTGCTTTAGTTAAGAGTAAAATATAAATTAAAAGTTAATATTTTTCGGAAACATGACAGACACCGTTCGTGGTAAGTTAAGGACTTTAAGTGATTAAAAAACCAGGACTTATCCAACTTTATCTTAGGCAACAAAGCCTCTGAACTGAGGACACAGAGACCTCGAACCCGTGCTAATTTATGCGTAAGCCGAAATCTTTTTGATAATTTCTTCATAATGAGAACATATTTCCCAGCCTCACCAGATTTCTGCTCGTCCTGCTAAGGATCGGGAGGGCAAGTCGGAGTCGGAAACCGTCTCGGAGACTCGACCCCGCTCGACTTCGTCTACACCATTGCAGACGCGTTCACGTGAGTAGCACCTTCTGCTGGTTTCAGAGTGATTTTGTACAACATTTTCGTATTTTAGGCTTGCCATCGCTAACCAGACAGAACTGGATGAATACCCTCAGGATGGAGCATAAGAATCTTGAGCAAATGCAGAAGGATTTTATGAACAAGATTCGCACAATGGCAGAGCAGGGCAAGAAGCTGCCAGGCACCTTCAAGTTTGTGTCTATGGTGTGCAATGAGAATCGCCAGTTGGTGGAAGATACTCGTAGGTTTCCATAAGAACTCTGTGAATATTACTCTGATATATCCCTAATTTTAGCTGCCGATTCTGTTTGTAGGGACAACGACAAGCGCTTGACCGATGAGCTGGCTAAGCGGGATGAAACCATCAGTGAACTGGAGCAAAAGTTGCAGGCACTTAAGCTGGACGCCAGCCAGGATAAGGACTATGCCGTGAAGTCTCTTGAAGCTGAGGAGGTTGAGACATTTAAGAGGATGCAAGTTTTATTTAATGTGTATGCTTAAAGAAAAATGACTAGCCTAATTCATTTGTAATATTTATCCCGTTGCAGGTTTGATCGAATGTGTTCGCGTCTCGAGGAAACGGATATTAAATTGATGGCAGCCACAGAACATGTCAAAAAGCATGCAGAGAGTATGACCAATATGAAGTGAGTAAAACGAATTAGTAAACCAAATTATATCTATAGTATATCTTTACCTTTATAGCGAGCTGCGGAACCAAATAAAAGCATCTGACGACATAGAATTGGCTAGGTTGAGGGAACAACTTGATGCCAACAATCAACTGCTGGCCGCGCGTTCGTTTACAATAATGAAACTGCAGCAGAACGAGTTGAAATTGAAGGAGAAATATGGAAACATCTTTCAAGAGCTAAGCCAGAAAAATACGCTCGTCACCCTGGTGGGTCCTGTGTCCCTTGTCCTTCTGTATGATTACTCTCTTACTTTCCATTTCCTCGCAGCTAAACAACGAACTTGATGCCAAGAATGAGCAGGTTGGCCAAGTATTAAAAGCCCTGAATGAGAAACAGGATACTGTGGCCAGGCAGCAGAACACAATCAGGCTGCTGGAGGAGCAGACATCGCGTAGTGCTTTGATGCGCACCAAGCATGAGGAGCGTATAGCCTCCTTGTTGTTGGAAATATCACAGTTGAAGGAGGTGCTGTGAGTAGATGTACTTTTCTTCTATAATATATAATCATTTTAATTGTCTTAACATTTCCACAGCAACAATCATGCTCATGTTATGGCTGCCAACATCGAAGATATGCAAGCTTTGAGGACTCCACATCAGCCACTTCCGCAGCCAGAGCAGTAGACTTCCAGCATTACCTTTACCTGTCCTCCTCTCACGGATATTGCAACACAAATTTATTGTACTTTTTGGCTCTTATATAATACTCAGTAAAGACAGTTTTGTAGAATCTGGTCAAGTCTCGTTTAGGGCGGCGGTGGCGGCATGATCAATCGATTAGCCGACTGGCTATGATTGGTTCAGGAATCTGAATCTGGGGCAGTTAATTAAAGTGATTCGCAATTTTGAGGGCAGGGTTGCGGCAATTACTAGCTAAGCTACTAAGATTCTATCTTAAATTTAATAGTAAGTCTGTATTCTATTTTATTTTGGCTAGAACCAAGTGGGTTTCCTTCCATTCTTATAATTCCGAGACAAATTGACGCTCGGCGGTATTGTAAATGTGGAATATGTTGCCGCTGCTGTTGTTGCTTCTCTGAGTTCGTAGGTTTCCCAGTTGATTATCTACAGAATGCCAGTTAGTCGCGTCCGGCAGCTGGTTAGGAACGGTTCTGCTTCAAAATTTAGACCGCCTTGGCGTAAGTTGAAGAAATGTGTGTGGTGTGTGGTGCTGGTTGCAGATTAAATAGTGCGTGTTTGACTGAGATAAAAAGGATAAATTGCCCCCACGGGTTTACAGTTTAAATCCAGCATATTTTTGATAACAGTCCCAAAAACTGAGACATCCAAATCTTCCGCTAAGCTTAGACCAACAAACTTTCTTCGTCTGGCTGTTATATTTAAATGTGATTTGGTGAATTATGTTTACCTTTGGCCTGTTAACACTCTCTAGCCAGATAAGATGTGATTCTTCAGTTTCTCAAGCGTATTTGGACTTACCTTGGTTCCCGAACTGGGCAACATGGTAAACATTTCAGTTTGTGTGATTAATGGTCGCGTTGAACCCTCCAATTTGATTGCCATTTTCCGTATCAGCAAAACGAAGCAAAGCACATAAATTGTAAATGCTGGAGATAGCTAGAGGAATCTCACACGTAATTAATTGTCTAAAAGGCAAACAAAGGTCTCAATTAATCCATAACCAGCTGGAAATGGGATTAAAATATTTTAAATAAGCTAAAGGGTACCTGGAATGGCTAATCCTGGCTCAAATGGTAGCTTATTTTCCTGCTTTTCGTGTCTGCTTACTCATCAACTTACACCTAAGCTTTTGTGTTGTCCACTGCTTGCATTCCATTCACTGTTTTATGCCTTAAATCAGCTCTAATCCGACACTATGGATGATGCAGAGTACCAGAAGCTGGGTCGTAGCATGGCAGAGTACCAAGGTTCTAGGACAGAGCAACCGGAAGCGACTACTGGCAACAGTGCCGTAGTATACACAAGACAAGGGGAGGAAGTGAGTCTGCTCGAGGATCCATTAATTGGAAGATTGAATATAATCCTCCAAACTTTTAGCTCACCATAAACTGCGATGGCGTCCAGGAAGAAGTGCCTTCGGAGTCTTCGGGCCAGCGGGATCAATGGAGCAAGGGTGTGGAGTTCCTCTTCTCCTGCATTGCCCTCTCCGTTGGCCTGGGCAATGTCTGGAGATTTCCCTTTATTGCTTTGGAAAATGGTGGCGGTGCCTTCTTGATTCCCTATGTAATAGTGCTTCTGCTTATTGGCAGACCTGTCTACTATCTGGAGGTGATTATAGGTCAGTTTTCGAGTCGTGGTTGCATAAAGGCTTTCGACATGGCGCCTATTATGAAGGGTGAGTTGTCAACTTTGAAGGAGATGATTTCAGAGGTTATTTAATCTATAAATTAAACTTTCAGGCATCGCCTATGGTCAGGTGTATTCCACTGCCTTGGCCACAACTTATTATGCCTGCATTATGGCCCTCACCATAAGGTATTTGGTGGCAAGTTTTGATGAGATCCTGCCCTGGACTTACTGCTTGGTGGAATGGGGCAGCAATTGTGTGGCCACAGGAGCCACTGCAGCCAATGACACATCTATTAAGCAGGGTGTATCCTCCGCTGAGCTATATTTTACGTGGGTTTTTAATGACTCTTTAAAGATAACTGAATTAATCATCCATTCGTTGCAGGCGAACTGTACTCCGGGAACCGGATAACTTGGATGAGAGTGGCCTGGGCACGCCCAGCTGGGATCTGGTACTGTGTCTCATGGCCACTTGGCTAATCATTGGCACAGTTCTGTGCAAAGGCATTCGCAGTTCGGGCAAGGCCTCTTATTTTCTGGCCCTCTTTCCCTATGTGATCATGTTTATACTGCTAATCAGGGCGGTCACTTTACCTGGAGCCTGGCGGGGTATCGTCTACTTCCTGGAACCCCAATGGTCACAGCTGCTCAATCCCCATGTTTGGTATGCGGCCATCACCCAGATGTTCTTCTCGCTGGCCATTTGCTTTGGCACTCTGGTCATGTACGCCTCCTTCAATGATTTCCACAAGAATGTGCACAAGTAAGGCCACCTCCACATCGAATAAAAGAAAGCCTGCTTATATTTATTCCCTTCCAGAGACGTGATTATCATCACCACCATTGATTCGCTGACTTCCATCCTGGCTGGCTGCATTATCTTTGGCATTCTGGGCAACCTGGCTCATGAAACCAATACCGAGGATATCTCACAGGTTGTGAAGGGTGGAGCAGGTCTGGCCTTCATTTCCTATCCGGAGGCCATTGCCAAGTTCAGCTTTTTGCCGCAACTATTTGCGGTTTTGTTCTTCTTCATGCTCCTGGTATTAGGAATAGGTTCAAACATTGGCATGGCCAGTTGTGTGATCAACGTGGTCAAGGATCGTTTCACCCACTTGCCTCACTGGCTGCTGGCGGTGAGTGCCTCAGTGATTGGGTTCCTATGCGGCCTGGTATACATGACGCCGGGCGGACAGTTTATACTCAATCTGGTGGACTTTTATGGCTGCACCTTCATCGCCTTGGTCCTGGCCATTGCGGAACTGCTGGCTGTGGGTTGGATCTATGGTGTGAAGCGCATCTGCAGCGATATTGAGTTTATGCTGAATGTAAAGACCAGCTTCTACTGGCGCATTTGCTGGGCCATTGTGGCCCCAGGACTGATGTTTCTCGTCCTGGTCTACATGCTGTGTAGCTATGAGCCGTTGACCTACCGCGGAGTGGAGTATCCGCCGGCTTACTACATGGCAGGTTGGATTATCTGGGGACTTGGAGTGTTGCAGTTGCCCTTCTGGGCTTTGTACACGATTTTCCAGCAGCCCGGCAAGACTTTCAGCAGTGTAAGTAAAGTATTAATTAACCCAAGGCTTAAATATTAATTATGTATTTATTGTTTGATTCCCCTCAGAAACTGATAATGGCTATGAAGCCCACTGCCAACTGGGGTCCTCTTCAGACACAGAAGTACGAGGCCTACATTCTGCACAGAAAGCGGGAGACGGATATCAAGAGTCCACGGGGCGGATACTTGTTCGATAATATATTTGGCTGAAAATATCCTTAAATAACTTAAGTTTATTATAATTTTACGCTTTATTGTTATTGGCTTCAAGCTTGTAGCTTAAGTTGTGACAAAAAATTTCAAACATTCGGTAATTATTATAATTATTTCCTTAGGCTTTAGGCTTAGCATAAGCTTTGCAAGTTGTTGGTTTTATTAAGATCTAAATATCTAAATAATCGTATTAATTTGGGAAAGAATAAGCCAGAGACTTTTCAAATATTCAATGGCAGCTAAAAATGATATTGTCCTTGACCGGATGAAATGAAGTTCTATTGTGGCTTGTGTTAGTCCTTACACATCCTTGTTATCATTATCTATGTATGCTCTTTTTTTTGTGGGGCTCTGCTCTGCTTTAGTTTAATTATCACAGCACTTTTTGATTCTGTTGGTATTGTGCAAAATTATATATGTTTCTCATATGTTTTGTGTGAAGTAAGTGCCTTAAAAGTTCACCGAACTATTTACAATATATGCTATTAAATAGGGTATATTTTCTAGGGTGTTTTTGTGTGGCAAGCTATGGCCAAGCATTGTTAAATTGTTAAATTTCGTATTGAAAATTTCCTATTTGGCGTACGCTTAGAATTAAAAAAATTGAAATTTTAAATAATTGTTTGATTTACTAGTTTTGCTTATGTCTTTGGCAGATTTCTGTTAGATTTGGGCAAAGTTAGCTAGATTCCCCCATCCCACCGATGAAACCCATTCAATTTTACACTTATCCCCCTAACAAACTCGTTTTTCTTTTCTATTTTTTATGCTAAGAATTGACTTTGGTTTGCAGATTTCATAGCCTACATTTCAGCGCAAAATTCAGCGTTTATATTTGTGATTAACTGCTGGGATTATATCTATGATGGATATATATGTATAATCTCTATTGGCTGTGGCTAAAATGGAAGTTCTCTTCGCTACCAACTCACACTAGATATGGTCCTATTTATTGGGCTTGCCTCTATATGATTTATAGAAAAATCTAGCACACGATATGGATTTACCTTGAGTATATTGTCTACTACTTATCATAGATGTCTCCTAGCCTTCCAAGTTGTCATCGTTGGAGCTGCTCAGCTGAGAGAGAGTTTAAAAGTCTGCCTAGGCCTAGTAAATATATAATGTATATATATCGAATCAGAAAATCACGTGTAACAGGTGCAGTTTCTTTGCAGTGTTGGTTTCGCTTTAGTTTTTAGCCTTGGCTATGTACAGGAGGAGATACGAGTAGAAAGTCGCGCGACTAGAAGGCCTGTATTGGTCGATAGAGTCCCGTGTAGCCGCAGAGTCGAGCTCGCAGCGCCGGGATCAGGAAGGCGGCCAGCGAGATGTCCTTGAGCAGGTCGGCACACTCGCACACCAGCAGGTACATCTTGTCGCCCTTCTGCGAGGTGCTCTTGTGCAGGGCGATGCGCCTCAGGCCCGCGGCACGTGGCAGGTACCTGGGACAATGGAGCAGCAATCAGTTGAGCCATCGGGATGAGTAACGAGTGCCATTTCAAAGGCTCTCCACTTCCCTACATACCTGTACAGCATTCGGGCTCCTGTCCAGTAGAGCCAATTCTTTTCGAATCGTTCGCCATCGTCGCCCTCGAAAACCTGCGAAATTAAAATTGAATTTTTCATGAAACTTTTCCCTGCAACTTCTCTTTGGAATTGGGGAGTAGGGAGTAGGGAGTAGGGGGCACCCACCTTGAACACACTAATAATGTAACCGGTGGCCGCGGTCTGCGTCTTCTTGAAGCTGCCGGCCTCATTGGAGGGCAGCACCAATGGCGGCCGGCAAATGGCAGCCACCTCGCTGTACAGGTCCAAGGTGTGGGCGGCAGTGTATCTGCGAATGAATCGGCATCGAGATTGGAAAATAAATAGGCAATTTCCCTGGGCCTCAATGGCCTGAGTTCGAGGAGCACTCACTTGAGGGCCTTTGGCTCGAACTTGGACAGCGAGGAGACACGCAGGCCGGCATAGAAGTTGGAAGGATCTGTTTGCAGAGTGTTGATCAGGTAATACGAGATGAAGGGGAATTCGGCTGGAGGATAGAGAATATATATTAATTTTAAGAAGGTAATACTATAAATAAAACAAAGGAAACAGAGTGGAATTCTAATAACAAAGTAGAAGTATTTATATTGAAAGAACTACAAAATTAGAATACCTATTAATATTTAAATTTTAAATTATACTCACAACTCTTTTCCATGTTGGCCAACAGCATCCCGCCCACAGCTGTGTTGGCCTGCTGTACTTCCGTCAACAGTTCGGCGGCTATGGAGCGTTGCTTGAGCAGCGGATGGGAGAGTGGCGACTCCATTACTGGATCAATGGCCTCCAAAGGACTCATCAAATGCACCAGGATGCAAAGCTTGGGATCGGAGACTTCCAGCACGCTCAGAGGACTCATGGCCTTGCCCTCGGCATTCAATGCGGGCAGCTGGAAATTATTTAATTCAAATTACACCTTAAATACCGTCTTAGAAATAAGTTAAATTATTTAATTTAGATTCTTTATGATTTCTGCTTATTGAAAATATATATATTCACTCACCGGTATGCCAGCTGGCAGGAATCGATCCACACTATGCACGGGAATGATGAAGCAGTCGCGATCCAGGGTGGCCAGCGAGATGGGTTCCGCCCGTGTGACTCCCGAGTTGGCGCCACCACCAAAGTTCACTGTAAATCACAGTAAAACAACATTAAAAACTCCCTCATTACTAGCAGTAGATACAGTTAGCCATTTAGTTATTAAAAAGTACATCAAAACGTATTAGCTTTTGGCAAGCTGTCGATGACAATTACAACATTTATAAAGAATATAATGATGATCCTTGAAGGCTTTTTAAAAAGCTGTCAAAAGCAGCAGCTTAAGATCCTTTGAGAGCATAATTTATAAGCTGGATTACTAGAGTCTTACAGGAATATTTCTTCCGAAGCTCCTTTTTTTAGTGCTTGTGATTCCCCGGAAGCTGGCGGCAAAATACTGAAAGCGAGAGCAAAGCTTTCTACACTTCAAGCGTCTCCGAGAACATGTCTAGCTTTCAGTATTTTATAGATATTATATGTGTACCAACAATCAGGAACGAAAAAGAATATGGAAACACTTAAACAGGACAGAAATTGCAACAAGTGAAGATATTCCTTAGAGGTTAGCTACATACAACACGTGCAACATTAGAAGGGGGAGACTTTCAGTGAGATTAGAGATATTTTTAGAGGGATTTAGGAACTTGGAAACTTGGGTTTTGGGTTGGGTTGGTTTTTGAGTGCTTCAGTGTGGGTTTTCTTATAGGCAGAGCTGCACATAGACAAACCTCGAGAGGCCCAAGACATTCGGCTAGCAAACGAAGCTTGCTTGGGTCCCTCAAGTGCTCTGTGTGAGCAGCTCTGCTTATTTTAGGGATTTCGTGTGAGCTGGCTGGCATTATGACATTAGTGTTGATCGATTTTATTTTCTTTTTCGGGCAGCAACAACAACAACTATAGTTGAGAACGCATCAGATCGGTTGAGATTCCGATGGATTTTCAGTTATATCAGAGGACTCAGGGAACTGTGTGTGTGTGTGTCAGGACTCAAACCTTGCCGCGTGGCTGCAGCCGCGGCCGCTAGCAATGTGGTTGTTGCCGTGGCCACTGTTGCATCAGCGTACCCCAGTCTCGTTGCTGTTGTTGCTGCTGCTGCTGCTGTTGCTGCAGTTGCTGTTGCCCTGTAATGATGCTGTAGCTGCTGCTGTAGTTGCTGCTGCTGCTCTAGCTGCTGCTGCAGGCGTAACTGGCTATTGCCGGCACTGTTGGTGGCCTCCGTACCCGGTCCGCTGCTGCCGTTGCTATTCCATCGCATCAGGGAGACGGACGGCCGGCGATCGACCAGCGGCTGGGGCATGTCCAGCTCGTAGGGCAGGTTTCCAGGCAGCGCCAGCGAGGGAGCGTTGCTCGAGATCGGTGTGCTGGGTATGCCTGATAGGGCGCTACATCGTTCTGCAATTGGATTCTGTCGATACTTTATATGCACACACAAAACGCAAAACTCAAAACGCAAAACACACAGCAAACAGAACAACTTAAAAGGGGATTTGGGGGGACAGGGAAATGAGGGTGCGGAAAGAGTATCAGTAGTGTGTGTGTGAGTGTGCCTGGGTGTGCTGGAGAGAGATTGGGTCGATTATGTTGGCGGAGAAACTTTATTTTACTGCTTAATACATTTTTTAAAGAAATCAACTTTTTATCTGAAAATAAAGCTAGAATTTAGAGGATATATTTATAAATTTCTATATTTTCCACCCCCCAAAAATCGACCCAATTACTAATATGAAGTGCAAAAAATAGAGGGACTGGGGGGACTGAGTTCCTTTTCGTTTGTAGAATTTTTGTTCAAAAGTCTCTTGTAATTTTAGGCCAAAACTAGACACATTCATCAGTTTCATGGGGTTAGTAGGCTCTGCCGGTGGCGCGGATGCCGCTGCTAAGAACTCCTTCAACCTTGGGCTTAAGGCTGGGCTTAAGTTCAAGGCCATTGCCGCAGGCGAATAGTTAAAGGGGAAATCAAATAGTAACTTACATACGCGTTTCGCATTTGCTTTCTGTGTGCGCTTTGGGTGCCCTTTAAGCCAAGCCATCTGGAAACTGGAAGATTAGCTGATGCTCACACACACGCACACACCTTTATAATCACACACACAAATATAAAACCCACTCATACAAGTATCACCCACACACACACTTCACACTGAGGCAGAGCTTAGAAGGCGGAAGCGATGCTTTGATAGCAAATAATTTCCATTAACAGGTGAATTCCTGGGACTGGGGTTAGTAAAGCAATGAAAGTGGGTTTTATTTTTCAATTTTCTATTTAAACAAAGTTCAATTTGAGAAAAAAACCTAATGTGTACTAAGAATTGCTTTTAAAAATCAAGGGAATAAGTTATCAAAGGTAGATTTATTATTGCTATATAAAAAATACTTCAACTCTTTACTTTGGTATAATTTTTAACCATTTTTGTGGCATAAATAAATTTATTTTCTGTATTTTGTTAGCCCACAAATATACATTTCACTTTAAAAGATATTAAAAAGAACAAATTGTACACGAAAATATAGTAAATATCATTAACGCTTGAACATCTAAATATAGAACTTCATATTAAGTGTCACAAAAAAGCCCACACTCCTAACTTTCAATGAAATACAAAATAATTTACAAAGTAACAAATGTCCGCGGATGAGTAATCTTCAAATAAATGACAATATTGTTTCAAAAATAATCTTAAGTCCCAAAAATGTGTTCGGTTATCATCTTCCATTTTCCTTGGCATACTTTTAGGCTGGTTCTTGCTTAAAAATGTCTTTAATTCTGTGAACAATCATATGCCCGGATAGCTCAGTCGGTAGAGCATTGGACTTTTAATCCAAGGGTCCAGGGTTCAA
>JAEIIH010035947.1:7200-17381 GCA_018904745.1 Drosophila orosa
GATCGTGGAATTGAGCATTTGCACCCGAGGCCCGCGCTTCGAAACGGGGAACCAGTGCGAGAGCGAGCGCGGGAGNGCAAGAGGGGCGAGAGCGAAAGCTCAGCAAGCTCAGTGGCCAACGGCGGTACGATGGGCATGGGCCGCTGACATAAACACTAGTGTATAACTCTGTATAGTGTAAAAACTCTCAAAAAAGCTATAAAGTAATCCTCAAGCTGACTCTTTTTATTGTTTTGTTCAATTCCCCCTTTGTAAGCAAATATGTTTGTTAAAATATGGCAAAATCAATTAGCGATGTATACTCTCTCACGTAAATGATGAATATTCTGTGAAATACCCTAAAGAAATCCCTCGGTTGAATGTCCGAAAAAGGGGCTCTACTCTAGTATCCCAATAACCGAGAGATGCAAACAAGCTTCCAAACGGAGGCGCGACATCGCTCTATTTGTACTCACATCACGTCCCAAGTAGCCACTACTTCGTAAGTACGCATCAGTGATCATAAATCTCTTGCTTAATATACGATGACACTGTTCAAAATAATTAAACAACTTATGGATGGATGTAACTTTCGCTGACTTTATTTTAATGGCTAATACTACTGACAACACGCACTTAACTAGGTTATAAGTTAGCCCCAAAGAGGGGAGAATCGGCTTCTGGCTGGAAGGAATCGACTTCCACCGAGACCCACATAGCCATCGGGCTTGAGAACCCTTTGTATTTCCGAGTAGGTACGTCCTTGTCGCTGACCAGAAGTCCTTCGGCCTCCGTATGGGTTGTAGTTTGAGGAGTAGCGTGGATAGGACGGGTACGAGTAGGAAGAGTAGGCTGGCGAAGAGGGGTAAGAGTAGCCTGGATAGGATGGGTAATTGTAGCCATAGCCGGCTGCATAGTTGCCATAGCCGTAGTTCCCATATCCACTGTATCCATAGTTCTGTGCTCCACCATAACCCTTGCTGGTTTTCCAGGACTTGAAGAATAGCGCGTTACTCCAGTCCACACAGTTGGCAGTCAGCAGAGCGAGGATCGCAAGAAAGGAAGCCCGTGTTCTCATGCTGCTTCTATTTCGAAAAACTTCCAGTTCTGACAGTCCATCTACGCAGTTCTCCCCTATTTATACCCTGGGGAATGGAATCGGAATGGAGTTGGAGCTGCCAGGTGACACATTGTGGTCTAGCTCATTTCAATTATTTCTTTTTTACGTTTTCTTAATCCCATAAAAAGCGTCGGGATCTCGGGAAGATTAGCTCGGACAACGGGCAAGCGTCGCGGAGACTCCATGCATTATGCTGGATCTATTATAGCAGACGGACTGGCACGATCAGCATGCGGAGCACGCGCTACGCACTGGAAGACTGAGCGAGCCATCGCCGCCGGCCAGTGGGTAATATATGTACATACAACGGACATCCCCACATCCCCATCCATAACAAGATCAAAAACTTCCACTCAGCTGAGACTACGCTTATTCAAACAAAAAGAAAATCCACCGCAGTATTTAATATTTAAATGAAATTCGAACCGAATAATAATTTAGTTGAATAAAGTAGAAGAAGAAGTAAGCATAATTTTAAATACTGGAGTTTATAAAAAATTAGGCAATGGAATATGTTTTACATAATAATAATAAACACAACTTAGGAGGCTGAATTTAAAGCTTAAAACGTCTCACCATCATATATTGATACATATGTGTAAAATCTGGGATTACTGGATTTACTGGATTATTATTTTATATTAGGTATTAGGTATTTATTTATAATATAAATCTCAAGTAACCTGTATTTAAATTAATTTGCTGTTCCCTTAACTCAAAATTATTAATGTGAGAATAAAAAACGGAAGCCCAATCATAATTTATTGAATATTTCATTGTTTAATATTGATTTATTATTCATTCTACTTATATAATTGGTTTTTCTGAGTATTGGCCTTTGTTTACCTTTCGTTTGAAGATGATAGCGTTGATCGCCGCTAGAGAGCGAATCAGCTCTCACTGCCCATCTTAATCTCTCCCATAATAACCCGACGATCGACGGACAGGTTTTTGGGGGTCCAGTCAAGCATCGCCGATTACCGCATCACTCAGCCCCCTCAGTTAGAATCAGCCTCTCGCGGAGATCGCTCGATCATGACGCGATCTTCGCCAGCTTCGATTGCTTCCAGAGCCTGTCTCGTCTGGCTTTTCGCAACCATCTCGGTCTCGATCCCCACGTGCCGCGCTCAGTTCGCCTTTTCCTCTGCAGGATCCGGAGCCGCCGCTTCCGCCGGTGGTCTCACCGTGGTGGCCCAACTGCCCGTCTTGGGAGCTATCAATGGCCTCCTTAATGGCTTGCACAACAATCACTTTGGACCTCAGCAGCAGCAGATGCAGAGGATGCAGCAGGGAAGGCCTGGAATGGGACCAGGAATGGGACCAGGAATGGGACCAGGAATGGGACCCAATAGACGGGGAGGACCGCCCAACCGACAGCAAGCTCCTCCTGGCTGGCCGCCAGGCTGGCAGTGGGGAGCTGGTGGCAACCAGCCGGGCTTCGGCTGGGACCAGCAGCCGGGTTGGAACGGAGGCGGGCCCCCTCCCCATCCTGGATGGAATGGAGGCGGCGGAATGGGTCCCGGTTGGAATGGAGGCGGCGGAATGGGTCCCGGCTGGAATGGCGGGGGAGGCGGCCCGCCCCGTAGACCCGGCTGGAATGGAGGCGGGATGCGACCACCACCGCCACCGCCAACCAGGCCAAATTGGGGAGGAGGAATGAGACCCCCGCCCGGATGGAACGGCTGGGACAACAATCAACCCTACCCAGACTACGATTGGAACAATCCGGACAACGGCGTTCAAACAAAGACTCCCGCAACACCAACTGTACCCACCTCGCCACCAACACCAACACCAACACCAACCACACCCAAGTCGGTGGTAACGAATCCCACCTTCCAGCCACGGCCTCCCACGCAGCCCACCAAAGACACTCTGATCGTAGGCACCAATCGACCGCCGCTGGTGCCACCCCCGAACCAGGTCAATCCCACTCCTGTTCCGCTGCCCACACCGGTGCCGCTGCCCTATCACTCGATTGAGGCGTCAGAGGAGCGACCCGTCATATTCCCCAGTTCCAGCAAGTACGTCCACCTGCCCAACCAAGAGGTTCCCTCCGAACCCATCGATGTGAGACGGAGATGAGTCTTGTCGGGGGACTTCCCCAAGCCGCCACTTGTTAAATATTCATAGCTCGCTCAAGATCGTCTTAGTGTATGGTAAACAGGTTCTGGAGGCCCACAGACACCCGCAAAATCCGATGCTTGACGAAACTCACGAATTTTTTAATAAATTACAGAAAAACAAACAGATGACATAGCAGATGATTGGATGGGCGGGATTGTGGGTCAGATGTGAACTCTAGTAACCCCGCTGCTTGTAGCCGCCGCCGTACTGATCCTGATAGTAGCCGCCGGGAGCGGGGGTGGGCAGTGCGGGTTGGTGTGCGTAGTAGCCAGGACGCGAGGATTGCGGTGGCGGATAGTAGGACGCAGGGGAATGTACTGGCGGACGCTGTGGATAGTATCCTCCTGGGTAGCCTGGGTGTGGATCCTGCTGGTAGCCCAGATTTCCGTAGCCTCCGCCATAATGGTAGTCGTAGCCATGCTCGTAGCCCTCGTGGATGAGGGGCCCTGGGCCGGGGTGTGGATATGGATAACGTTCTCCTGGCTGATGGTAGTGGTGCGGCTGGGGGTCACCTAAAGCGTTCAGCAGGACTTCGGCAATCTTATCAAAAGTGGGTCGACAGTGGGCCACTCCGGCCAGGACTAGCACTAGTATCACAGCAGGCAACTGCATCTTTGAGTGTTTTATTTAATTTTGCGTTTTAATCGGCGCTTCACTTCAGTTTTTATAGCTAGGCTAGGCCTGGCGATAAGGGAGATGAATGGAATCGAGTAGAAGAACCTTGACTACTTAAACTCGTGCTGTACATATGTACATATATAGTAAATAAGCCGCTGTTTATAATGCTGATCCGACAAACCAAGTAGTAAACAAGGTTGTCCGAGAAAGCTTTCGTTTTATATAGTATATACAGAATCACATGAAATATTAACTATGCTAAGACGGATTTGGGGACATGGGAATTCCCAAAATTGGGCCTGGGTACACAATTAAAAAACACCAAAGATTCTCCTAACAATAATAAGGTATTCATTTAACTATTATTGAGGTTTTGGTTTAATTAACACAACGCAACTTGAGATATCACTATAACAAAACGTATTCATTAATAATCATATTTCTCTTTTGAAAAATCTACTATAATTCGATTAGATCATCGATCTTTAAACTAGATTTTGTACCAGTGTAGAACACAAAAAATTACGCTCAATGAATCCACTTATCTGGCCACTGAGCCATCGCTGATAACCCTGAAAATAGACACTCGGCTAAGCACCCATCATCATAGCCCATCTCAGCATTAAATACCCGCGCCGAGAGCTTCAAAGGTTTAGTTTGCTTATGACACCATGACCAGCAGGAGGAGAATCGCAATTGCCGCTCTGGGCATCATCCTGCTCGCCTCTATTCGGGCCGATTCCCAATTCAGCCAAGACGAGAGCCAGGAGGATCACAAAACCGAGTTCAATCTGGCATCCATTCTGAGCGGCGGCATCAGCAGAAGTCGCCATCGTCAGCGGGCCAACCTCAACCAAGTGTATCCCGGATTGGCTCAGCTGGGAGGAGGTTACTCGGGTACCAGTGGCGCCAGTGGTGGAGCCATCGATGCTGCCCATGGCCACGAGCAGGGTGGCCTGGGGGTGCGAGTGGGCAGTACGAACACCTTTGTTTTCCCCGGCAACTCGCTTCCGAATCCGTCCATTACGGGAGGCCAACAGGTTCCAGCCTATCCGCCACCAGGATATCCCGGCCAGCAAGCACCGGTTCCTTATCCGGCTGGAGGCGGCTACGCACCAGTATATCCTACAGCAGGTAACTCTTTCTTTGGAAATATTGTATCTCTACTGATTTCTGGTCATTTCAGGTATGGGAGGCTCGCCACCGTTTCAGTATCCTAGTGGAGGGCAAACCCAGCAACCAGGCTACTATCCTTATGGAGGCACATACTTGCCAATGTACCCAGCCTTACCCCAGCAAGCTCAGTTTCCAGCATACGGAGTGACTCCTGGTGCGGCTGCTTATCCTGAAGTCGCTGGAGTTCCGGGAGTAGCTGGAGTTCCGGGCGTAGCGGGAGTTCCGGGAGTCCCTGGAGTATCTGGAGTTCCGGGAGTCGCTGGAGTTCCGGGAGAAGCTGGTGTCCCTGGAGTCTCGGGTGTTCCAGGCACTCCCCCATTAGCTGGCTATCCTGGAGTTGCTGGCGTTCATGGACCGGCGACCAGCACTCAGAACCAATATCACTATCCCAACCACAATCCAGCGGCACCGAACCATTGGGACCACCACTTCGCGATGAACACCGAATACAAAGAGGATGGAGCTCACAAAGGATCCTTCGGAACGCTAAACAACCACAATGCCTTTGGCTATGGCAGTGGCTATGGAGGCGGCTACAACGGCGCCTTTAACTCGCCGGCCTACTAAGGCTGGACGGGATTACAACAAGTGGGCGCTGTGATGGGTTGTTTGGGGTGTGGAGAAACCCGAGTCGTAGTCATAAGTTGGCGGACGCCCCTTTGGGCAAGGGCAGCTGTCTCTGTATCTCTGCGAGTCCTTTCGAAATAAACTTGATTCCTGCACACACCCAACCGAGGCAATTAGCAATACTGGCCAGTTACCAGTTGCACCTTGAGGACGGACACCCAAGGAATCGCACATACCGGAAAAAAGCCACATGCATTTATGTAGCTCTCATACAGACAGATAACCTTACGCATACACGCCGTGTTCTCCTCTCTTTCGCTCTCTGTCGGGGACACAATTGCAGAGGAAGGAGCTACCTGGCTGGCAGGCAGCCGAAAAACGAAAAAAAAAAAATAAAGAAAAGGTGCACACAATGACAGGACTCTGGACGGAGGACGGACGGAGTTAGAGGACCAAAGGTGGTAGGAAATCAGCGCAAGATTCAAAGACCCAAAGACCCAAGGCGGTGGTGCCTTTTCAGGCGCAACTGCAGCGACTGAAATCGGTTGTTCCCGTGTGTGCAGCCGAACGGGAAAGGGAAATGATCCGGGGACGATGTCTTGATGTCTTGCGGCGCATGCGCAGCCTGCCGCGCAAATCCTTAACAAATTTTTGGCGCTAAAATGACAGACGGGCGCGCCAAAAGCAAGGAACCGCAGCAAACCCGAATGGAGAGTTCATATACACACAACACAGCCAGCGCACTCACACTCACAGATTATGAATGATTTGGGCGGACGACATTGGGAGATTTTACCTGTAGCGGATGGCTGGGACCATTGCAATACAGGGTTTGATGTCCTTAGGTTATCATCTCAGCTCTCAGCTGTTTGAAGATGAGCGTAAAAAGTGCAGGGATTCTGCTGAACGGAGCTGAAGAAACAATGGAGGTACATACGTCGATGTGTGATTTAGAGGACTCCAAGAACAGGCCGGGTTTCACAGACCTCTCTCCAACCTTTGATCCCTAATAGTTTATGGAAATTACAGGGAAATGCTCAGGAATTTCTAGAGTACTGCTACTGAGGAAGATTCCGATACATATTTCCAAATTAAATGTATTCTGAAAGTTACTAGAAAGAAATAAATATTGATGCTATTTAAAAATTATGAAAGCATTTCAAAATAACCTTAAAGCGCCGCTCCCTGAGCATTCTTTCTTTTGAGACTCACCACTGGGTTTGTTGGTTTCTTTAACAGGAAGAGAAAATTCAGAGATAAATACCTAAGAATGCATTTGTGAGGAAGCAGGAAAATTAAGTCAGGGATTTACCTGACAATGTGTCACAGAAGAAACTACGAGTATACCTTCACCTCTACATACACTGGCAGTGAAAATCTTAGCTACTTTTGAACGGACGTATAAAAATGTTTATTGGTATATTCTCTTGGCAAAAACGATACATACATAACATATACATATAACTAGTTACTGGAACAATGCAACGCTATCAACATTCATGGCTAGATGAGGTGAAATGAGTTCAGGAGTGCCGGCCAGAGCCAGTGATGGGGGATGTTGCGTACTCCGGGGGGGCGGGGCAACGAGGGAATAGAGTCCATGAGTAGCTTAACAAACAACAGCATTAACGAACAACGACTACGTACTCTACACACAGGACGAGGGTTGATCGTGGCGCATTTCCAGGTTGTACAGGACACACGTGCCTTTGCTAGTCGCGCTGGTATCTTGCCGACATCCTTGCGTCCGCTTATACGAGTGTGTGTGCTTGGTGTATGTATAATAAGTTATCTGGCGTTTCCATGTCGGCTTTGGTGCTTAAGTGTTAGGTTTATTTAATGCTGGCAGCTCTTAAAACTAGCGTACATATTAAAACATGAATTGCCCGATCGCTAGATGATTGGTTAGATGGTGCGAGTCGGCGAGAATGCGTGGGGAGCGCCCCTGCTTAGCTTTATGATGCCTGGGTATGTATGTATACGTGAAAACTAAACAATAATACATGGTTAAATAAACAGAAGGGACTGGCTTAACACAAAATTTATGCAAAAATATGCAAAGGTCACACTATGTAAGATTTAATAAAATGTGGGGACTTGGATGGGGGTCGGGTGGGGATCTGGGATCTGGGATCTGGGACAAGGGTTATGGTCAGGATTTTGATTGAGGCGGTCGCTTCCGCAGATTTGTCTGTATCAAGGTGGGGCGGGTGTTGGGGGGGTCAGGTGTTGGGTGTTCTGGAGCGTCTTAGAGCCTAACTGAAGCGTAACATTTTGCAACTCGATTTGAATTTCAATTTGGCTAAACTCGAGGGCTGTCCTACGACAGATTGCTTTCGTTCATGTCAAAGTTGCTCTGGAACATCTCCGCGTTGGTCAGCAGCGGCACCTTGGCCACCTCGTGGAATATCTTGTGCGAGTACTTGTTCCGTATCGTCTTGATTGTAGTCCGTGGCTTGCGATGTAGTCCGGCATTCAGCACGGGAACAATTTCGGCAAAGTCTGCCAGTTGATAGCCCGTATAGTGTATAAGCGTCGGGCTCCAGGTCTGCTTGTCCAGCTGCCCGGCTCCGCCGTGCATGCGCAGCGCCATAAAGAGGGCGGCGGAGGCCATCTGCGAGTCGCTGAATGCAATGGTGGCGTAGTCCATCAACGACAGCTCGAGGATGTAGCGCGCCAACGTCAACGTGGGCATCGGCACCTTGGCGCAGCGGGCATAGCGGCGCAGGAAGCGATACGAGAGCGGGATGCCCAGGTCGTATTGGATTATGCGCAGCGTCTCCCGCTCCATGCGCACCAGCTCGTCGTGTTTGTAGGCCCCGTCGCAGATGTACAGAAAGTCTTCGATCAGCGGCGGCGAGCGCTCGTCGTACTTGCAGGCAATGAATAGGGCGGCGGCGCCCAGCAGCTGCAGCTTCTCCTTGTTGATCACCTCGCGGCACAAGTACAGGTCAACGATCTTGACCGCCAGGTACAGGGTCTCGTGGTTCAGCTCGAAAGTCTCCTGCACCTCCACCATCCAGTCGACCAGCAGCGTGCGCATCCAGGTGGTCAGGTTGACCTGGCGGGGCATGTAGTCGGCGATGACGAACTCCGGCTCGCGGGTCTTTAGGTAGTTGAAGATGTCCATGGCGTAGTGCGACACCTGGAAGGGATCGTCCCAGTTCTTGCGGTCAAAGTCCTCCACGCCCGGGGGCACCGGCTGAACGGGCACCACTTGGCTGGGGGTACTCTCCAGCAGTGGCAGCAACTGCGGCTGCGGCTGCTGCTCAGTCTTTTGCTGTAACTTGGCGGAGCGACGACGTGCCGCCTCGAAGTTGCCCGAAAGGCGCATGGAATCGCAGCTGGAGACATCCTCCAGGGCGGACATGTACAGGCTGTCCTCAGTCTTGTTGAAGTCGTTAGATATGCGGCGCACCGGCTTTATGGCGCCCGGCGGTGGAGCGGCCAGGTTCTGTTTGGGCGGAAACAGCACGGGAATGGGCTGGGGTGCAGTTGGCATCGGCATTACCTCCAACACGGGCTTCTTGGCGGCGGGCACGGCCTTAGAGCGCGGCTTGGGCCTGGCCATTGCCTCCTCGATCTTGTCAAGCACCTTGTGGCAGTTCTCCACAGCATCGTCCGACTTGCTGGAGGCGCGCGTCACCGCCTTGCTGGGCCCGGCATCGGCGAAGACGTTTAAGATCAGATTTTTCTCCTGGTTCTTGGCATCCATCAGCGCCTGCAACTGCTGGGCCGTCGGCTTTTTGGCGACGGAGCCAGAGGCCTCCTCATCGTTACCAGGATGCAGCGACATGACCTTTACGTTGTTGGTGAGGTTGCCCAGCGCCGAGCGCTTGATTTTATCGTTCTTGATGGGGCTGTGATCGGCCTTGCGCTTGGCGCGCGTCTGCATATTCTCGGCATTGGGGTCTATGTTGGCGGCGGCGCCCCTCCGGCCCCTTCTGGTGGCGGCCCCCAGGACCTGGAGTGGATTGGCGGCGGCAGGCTGCCCGACCGCCATGACCCCGCGCGTTGCCTTTGTCGGCGCCATTTTGAAATTATGTGCTTGTTGTTGTTTGTGTGTGGCTCTAGTCCTCCGGCCGCTTTATTGCTTTGTTTCGCAGCGTCCCTGGTCTCCCTTGCACTAGTTTCTGCGTGGGCTACTACTGTTCTCGTTTTAATGCTGCTGATTAATTTGCTCGGGCGTCGTCTCACACAAACTCACAACACAATTTTCTAGTTTCAGCTGGAGTTGTAGCGCTTCGGCGGTTGGCGAGATAAAGAGGCGCTCAGAAATCGAAAAACAGGAAAAAAAAACAGTTGGCCGCAGTGTGACCAGATGAAAATTGGGCTCTCCTCCTAAATAATCTCAAAAAGTTGAAATTTCCCCCCAAAAAATCCTTTTTTCCCCCTGGTTCTCGAAAAATAGCGTGTCAAAGCAGTGAGAGAGAGCGAGAGGCAAATAGTTTAAAACGGCTGTTCGTGAGCGCCGTCTTGAAGCGGAGTACTCAGTTCAGGTTCGAAAATACTATAAAACGGAAAGGTGTTAGGGTATTTAGCGAAGACACACTTTCAGTATTTCCAGAGCGGGTGAGCGAGAAAGAATAAAAAA
>JAEIIH010035948.1:0-52444 GCA_018904745.1 Drosophila orosa
GGTTTCTCTATCTTCTTTGTAAGAATAAACGTTCACAACAAAACTTAAGAAATATTGATTTTATATTTAGGAATTTATGGGATTTCGATGAATAACTTTTATTAGAGTATTTAATGTTTACGGTATTTATAGGGTCTACGAAGCTTCACTATAAAAGGATGTGGTGTTATACTTTTTGTGTTTGTTGTGGCCACCAGGAAAACACCTTGGGCGCCACCGTAACTCATAGAACTCAGGGCTAATTAATGGTGTTTTTGAGGCACGGCCATGTGGGTTAATTTTTCCATTGGCTAAACGCTTTTTATCAGCCCTATTTGCCTGGGGCTCTCCACCGACTTAAATTTGTTGCGTTTCGGCTTCGTTTTTAGTTTCGGTTGAGTGAGCTGCCCACGCACGTTTTCGATTAATCCGCATCAAACAACCAATGACAGTGAAAATCGATCGGCATTGGCTTTCCCCGCTACACATGTGTGTGTGTGCTGATGGGTCGAGTGTGTGTGTGTGTTGTATGTTTTTCTTTGTAATCGAAAACCGACTCCGGCGGGAGAAATACGTTCATACATCCGGCCGGAGAAGTGGCAATCAGGAGCACGCCTATAAAAAGCGCCCGTGGAAAATGCGTGCCAAAATTGAAATTCCGTTAGTTGGTCAGCTGGAGCGATAAGCATTTAAGCCACATAACCGTTACATTTGCATGGGGCGACAGCTGGACGGCGGGCGCCACATTAGGTGCACTGCAGAAAAAGGACTCGAGCTTGCATTAAAATTTGAAACATTCAAATGGGAATTCACTAAAAAAAAATATGTTAAATGTATTCAAAAAGATAAACTAAATTTCAAAAAAGAAATAATTTGCTTAGAAATATATTCAAAAATGTTTATTCCATTTTTTCACTGGCGTTTCTAGTTTATTTATTTATTTTTCCAGTGTCCATGTGTGTTGGTGCCGCAATTTCTCAGTTTGCATAATTTAGATGCCTCGGCGCCGACGCCGACTGCAGCAGCGACCGGCTCTGCCAACGTCAACGGCAACGCCTACGCCAGCGCCAATGTCTTGTTCTTGGCGCTTCTTCTTCTTCTCCTTTGCCTTCTCCTCGGCTGCTCTTTGAGAAATTATTTTTAAGTTTGTGTGTGCTTGAATGCTGGCGCGGGTGTGTGTGCCAATGTGTGTTAGCGTTGCGTTGCGTTGGCGCTTGGCTGCCAAGGTCATTACATTTTGTCTTATTTTGCTGCGTTTTAGTTTCTCAACCCCAACCCCCCATACCACATTTTGCGTTAACAGGCCACCATCGATATGATAAACCTTTCGATTTAGTTGGAAACGAAATGTACAGAACTCTGTACTACTTTGTTAATTTTTAGCTTAGATTTTGGCTTAGATGCTCTCTTAATATAACAAAATATAATACACCACTTTATTTATCTAAAAATCTATATAGAAAATTGCTTAAAAATTAGGTAATTAGGTAACCGAAAGCTGGAATATACTTGTTCGATAGATTTTGATGCGCTAAACTTGAATCGAATGACTTTGAATAATTTCCAATACGTCACGTTTTCGCGACATTTGAACCTAAAATGGAGGTTTTGTAACTTCAATAGGAATGTTTTTCTCAAAACAACTTTTCATGTATATTGAATAATATCGATATAATCTCAAAGAACGATATCTCGGAGTTTTTAAGTTACAGCATCTCAAAAGTACCCAATAATGAGTTTTTTTTTAACTTTTGAGTTGAAATATTTTGAAAACCTGACGTATAGGACATTTTTTGATGCCAGGTTCAAGTTCAGAAGAATGAAAACTACCAGAAAAGTTTATTCCGGTTTTTGTTTCTTATCTGCTAACGGCCTATCTAATACACAAATTTTGTTTTACTATAAATTGATGTAGAAAAGTGCTTAAAACTTGTTAAGTCAGAGATGTTTATAATTTTATTAATAGTATACATTTTCCTGAGGCTGCATTTTAATTGGTAAATTTCAGAAAACATAAAAAATGCTTGGGAATCAGTTAGTAAAAAGCCAACTTTTGGTAGGGTCGTAAGTTATAGCTGCTGGGTATAATGGATAAAGAGAAACTATCTTTTAACAGTAATAGATGTTTTTTTTCTTATAAAATCTACCGTAAGAATTTTTTCAAACCCAACTAAATTATGCACCAAAATGGAATATAAAGGTTTCTGGCAGAAGTTTGACTGTATTTCTCGCGATTTGCATTATATAATTTGAGATGGCGGCGGGAGGACGATGTGGCAGGGCTTTTGTGGCAAGTTCAAGTGCAGTTTGCTCGATTTGCGGTTTTTTTCCGAATGTTTTGCGAATATTTTCGCCATTGACAACAGGCGGCTTTGCTGTTGCTTTAGCTTTTTATTATTGTTGTTGTTATTTCTGTTATTGTTATTATTTTTGTTATTCTTTGCCTTCCCAATATCAGAATCTGGCATGTTGATTATTTTGCATAACTGAAGCAGCGCCGAATAATGGAAAAATTGTATATATTTCCAAGGAGAGGGAAAAACGCACCCGGCAACAACCGCAGCAAAAAACAACAACGGCGGGAATGGGAGATACATTTGGGTAACTGTAGCGCCACTGAGGCGCACAATTTTCCCCAACATTTTCCGAGCGGCGGGGCTGGGGGGCTTGAGGGTTAGGTTAAAGTAGAAACAAATTATACGACACACCCCCAACAGCCCCTAACCCCGAACAAAGTCAATAAACAAGCGGCAACAACTACATGGACAATGGATGGAAGCAGGAAAAAGAGTCCGTCAGCTTTGTTGCACTGTACAAAAATATATATGAGGCGCGATGTGTTGAAATTTGGGGATATTTTAGGAAAATTATGAACATGAACTGTGTACAGTAATTTATTCCAATAAAAAATATAAATTCTTACATTAATCCTCGAGATTTTAAATTATATTATTATAATGTCAATGCTTATTAATAGCTCGTCAATTTTAATTAAAAAGGGAATGCCCTTTTGTCTAGTTGTATTTATCAGTTTAGCTGCTCAATAAATGCGGTTCCCCTTATGGGTGCTTTATATATTTCTCGCAGTGTTCAGAATTTCCCTAGTGCCCCCAGAAGCCAACCTCCACTTTCCCTTTGGAGTCTCCATTAAAGCTCAGTGCACACATAGAGACATTCGATGTAGCGCCGGCACCCCAAAGAGCGGTTTTTCCAACCCAAAACCCACCCACTCGCTCCATTCCTCCCTCCCCCCTCCCAAGGGTGCGTATTTGTCAATGTTGCTTTCCTTTGCTGTCATTTATTTCGTCATTTATGCAACATTTTATTGCCTTTTCTTGTCTTTGGATGTTTTTACCCGCGCATCATCCGAAGGGAAGAGTTAAGGAAAGTGGGGAGTGGTTAGCCTGGAAAAACTCGCCAATTAAATGCATGCACGTATCTGGTGTCGCCTTGTGTTGTTTCCCACTTCTTTTCTTTATTATTTTTTATTTCAAACGCATTTCTTGTGCTTGCTGGCGTGTGGCTAATTAAAGCGAATGCCCCATGGGCAGTTGAAACTGAACTCGCAGCAATTACTCGGTTGCCTGCAGCCCCCCCATTGGGGACGAAGGAAAATTAGAGGGGGGCGGATAGCGGGCTTTGAACTTGCCTCAATCCCACTGGTTGCCTGGCATGCGGCACACAACAAAGCGGATACATAATTAGGGGAAATTTAAAACCAGGAAAAACCAGGTCCTTCGGCCAAACAGTGCGGGCGGGAAAATTGAAACAGACATATGAAAATGTATATTTTAAGACCCGCTTGTGATTTGAAGCCGTTTCTTATCTTGTCAAAGTTTTTGGAGATATGGATAAGCCTTGTAAGAAGAAAAGGCTGAATAGGAAAATTGAGTATTGCGTATTTCAAAGCTAGTTTCTTTGATTTTACTAGACAATTCAAGGGAAAATGAAAAACTAAATTGTGAATTTAGGTAGAAAATACTCTCAAGAATTTCAAAATGTATTATTAGTAAGTGACTGTTATTTGTTTATATAAATACCAGCAACTTTTATAAAAAACAATCAAGAAAGTATTAAAAACCCCTGAAGCCTTCTTAAATACATTATTAATAAGTAACTGTTATGAATAAATACCCTTTGAATATGGCTCACAAATAATTGTACTCGTACTTAATTTTATTAAAATATATTCCGTAATTAAAAGTGGTTCTGCAAATTGAAAATTTCCTACTCACCAAGAAAGGCTCTTGATTTACGAGCAACCACTACACTACCCTACACAACCAACCATTTGGCTTGGGAGCAAAGGCTGAATTAAGTACTTTCCCGATATATGTGGACATGTAAATATAGTATATATTACATACCACATGTGTATGAATTTCGCTGCGACCAACGTCACGAACCCTTCGAGGCGAGGGCAACGCACACGAGCTCTCCGAATTGGGCACAAAGTTTTTTCGTTGCCCCCACTCGACTCTCGTTGTATTTGGTCTTGTTGCATGCACCGCTGCACTTTCATTATTCTACATGCAAAGGAGCAGCGAGCCGAGCTAGTTGCAAGCGGTTCAAGGACATTCCCAGCCCGCTGACAGCAATAACAATTGCAAAAACCACGACAGCGACAAGGAAATATGAACAATGCCAGCTCGTTAGGTAGATGAAAAGCATGATGAAAATGAAATAATTGCGAGCATTCAAATTCAGTCCTGGCCCGGGGATCAAAAGCAAATTGCCACAATTAATTCGCCGGCAGGATGGAGAGACATGCGCCGAGGATAAAAAAGTAAATCTGGATTTTAGCGGCATTAAGTGGGGTCCAAGCGACTGTCCACGGCATAAATATAAGCACATTTTTGCATTTGCGGCAACGTTGGCGGGCGGGGGGGCGAGGATAAATGTTAATCCGAAATAAAGTGACGTAACCATAAGTGGCCATTAACTAAATAAAGTGTGGTGCAGCTTAATCCTCTTATAAACATGAGTGTGTTTCACTGAAATGGGCCACGTTTACATTAGTTTATATAAACTGCTATTTAGCATTGAGTCTTGGTATACTTTTGATTTATTAATTGTAGTTAATGTATAAATAAGGGATTTTAAATTAATTAAAATATCTTTTCTTTAAGCTTTGGGTATTAATTTATGTATCCTGTCAGGTGTTGGGTCTTGATTTTTAAACTAAATATCGAAATTAGATGACTTTAAAAACATTTCCTTATTTGTTTCTGCCAAAAATATTAGCTATATTTTCTCATGAGACATTTTCCAAGTTGGTTTTTGCAACTCCCACTGTAAGGATAGTTGCCGCATGCCAAAAATTATGCGATGTGCCAAGGAGGGCCAAACTTTTGCCGTTGAAACGGCAACAACAGTTACGACTACATAATAGTTAAGCGCCTTTCAGCCAACTGCGTACAACGACGCGTATACGCAATCCAATTTCGGCAGCTTAATTGCAGCAGCCGAAGGGAAGCGAACTGGCGACTAAAGTTTACTTTGTTTTTGCGACTTCTATGTGTGTTTCGCCCCCGCTTCTTTCCACATAATTAACTTTTAATGGCAAAGCCCAAACAAATCCTATCCTCGTGCCAAAATGGCGTTGATCCTGAATTGTTTCGCGCGGGCGAGGTAAGAGAGCGAAGAAGTATCGCTTAACAAATTGAAATATTTGCTTGAAATTCAAACCGTTTTATTAAAATTAAAATATTTACACAAAGCTACTCTTGATTGCTGCAATAACAAATACTTGGCAAATCGATTGAGTAATCTTTTACAGAGCCATTTGGGCTTATTTATTCGGAAGTTTTGCTCTTGGCCATTGCCCAAGGCTGATGGCACCATTGTTGATGGTTAAATGCATATTTCATGATGTCTGGCCAGGCTGTCGTGTCCGCTGCACACCTGCGAAGTATTTCCCGGCCTGACTGGCATTTCGACAGGTTTACCGCCGCCTCCGACACCGCCGCCACCACCTCAGCTATTTTCGTTACTTTGCAGCGTTATGGCGGCCATGAACCGCACACGGCTAAAAAGTGCTCAATGTCGCATAAAAGCGCCGAAAGCCAAAGGCAGGCCGGGGCATTGCATGGCTCCATCCAGGATGGATGGCAGATGGTGGTTGCTGGGTGGAAAAGTGCAGGTTGGCTGCCAGCCCACGTTGCCACGTTGAACAATTTAAAAGCAGCCGAACAATGGCTGTCTGGCTGCCGAGTGGCGAAAGTAACACGTCCCGCATGTGCCCCGTGGCGAATGTGCAATCATTCATCTCGTGAACTACTCGAGAATGCATTCCTCCCGCTGTCTGTGTCTCGCATTGGCATGGAATTCGGAGGACTCTTCAATTTATAACGAGTTGTAGTTGGCTCTTTATCAATATTTAAGCAGGCAAAGGGCCATTGCCGGATAGTATTCATTCCCAAGGATTCCATTAGTTGGCATTTCCTTCGGTCCGTCTCGGTTCTTGCAGTGATGCCTTTTTGCTGATGATGGCTCGCCCCCGGGGCGTATACGCAATCAGAAATGGAATATAACATGTCAAATTCAATCAGACAGAGCACACGACATAATTGAAGCAAATGCGTATGTGTGTGCTTTTGTCAGAGCCCTGCTCTGTTCCTCCTCCCCAGTTTTCCCAGCCACTGGCGATGGCAGAGCGCACTGAAAGAAATTAAGGAACCAGTTGTGAAAAGTCTTATCTTGCCTAGCATAAAAAGGCAACAATATAAACTGAATAACAAATATATTTTTGATTGTATTTTACGTTTTTCCGTTCATGAAAATATATAAATAAATTGCCTTGGTGTCCATTTCTTTTCCCTTAAATTAAATCAAACCAATTGAAAGCTAAATATTTGTCTTATCATAACTCCAACAAGCTTGAAGCCTTCTACTTTTTGTTTGAACTTTAATTCATAGCTTGAGTGTCCTTGGTTATATTTGTCTGTGTACGCACAGACCGCCTACCTAGAACCAAATACACAAACAAATTCTCGGCCGACAGGGAGAGCGGGAAGCCAGTCAGGCAGCTAGTCAGGCAGTCATCAAACGAGACAACAGACAGCAGCAGCCATATCAATTATTCAGACATAATTTGAAACATTCCCGTACTGAAGGAGAGCTGCTCTCGTCTTTGCTCTGCTCAGCAAGGGATTGTTTTTCTTTGCCCACGGCTCTTGGCAGCGCTCAACTTTACTCGACTTTTTGCCTCTACAATTTTCTAAATAATTTAAATGAGTGGCGTAGGGAAAGTGACAAGACACTTTTGACAACATTTATGGCATTTTAAATATATTTCAATTCGTTGAGAGTACCGACATATTTTTCCTTGAATAAATGGAGCAGACAATTTGAATTGGAATTGTTATGAGCCTATTAAGGCAGCTTGTTCTTTTGCTTTATTTGTATTTAGCAGAAATTTAGGTTTTATGGAGCAGTCAAAAAACGATTGAAGAGTTTCACTTCTTTGGACTAATTGTCAAGAGTTTTCCCAAGAGTTTTAAGAAGAGATACTGATCAATGCTATAGAAAGGTAATAAATTCGCGTTTTCCTTTTCTTTTCAACCTTCAAAAGCAAACCAATCCTTTGGGGTTTAAACCCTTTAAATTCATTAATTAATTTTTAATTAAGAACACAAGTTTAGGTTTTATGGATCATTAAAAAAACTATTGAAAAGTTTTACTCCTTCGGAGTAATTGTCACGGTTCTGTCAAGGGTTTTTCCAAGAGTTCTAGGAACCGTATTAATCGTACTGAGAGTGATACTGATCAATGTTAAAAGAAGGTAATAAATTCGCGTTGCAACCTTCAAAAGCAAGCCAATCCCTTGTGGTTTTAACCCTTTAAATTCATTTACAAAGAATAAAGTACTTTGCAATTATTTTATTATGCTTGCCAACTAACTTTTGGAAAAGCTAAAGTAACCAAATTATCAAAATTTAAACTTTGGCCACCGAGGCATTCGACTTCCGCTAAAAGTTTGCAGGTTTTGCAGGAATATACATGCATACATACATATGTACATACAAACGTGCACAAATATGTAAGCCATTTGCTAAAGAGCATTTTTATGGGCCCTGTGCGAGTGTGCGAGTGTGGGTGAGTGGGTTATCCGGGTTATCCGTGCGACTGGCGGAGCAAAGGCAGATACGACACATCCACTTTTCCCACTAATACCAATTAGTGTGCCCTGCAAAGTATGCTTCAAATTATGTCGTGTACGTGGTAGTGTGTGTGTGTGTCCTGCGAGCTCTTCCTGCTCCGTTCGTGTGCAATTCGTCAACCCTTGAGGGAAGTGGAAAGATGAAGTTGATACCCGGCCACGGCGAACATATGCCGGGGACATCGTTCCGACCGTCGATAAATCCCCGTACAAAGCACAGCCAATGACCCGGGCTTGCTTATGAATGTGTGTGTGTTTTGGCCTGATAAGGCACCAGTAACAACAACAAAAACAAATGTAATAATAACAACGTTGGCAGCACGAGTGGGCCAGTCAGCCAGCTAGAAAGCAACAACAACAACGACTCCATTTGGCTTTCATCGTAAATTAGTTATTGGCATGTTATACTAAACGATAATGAAACCCCATCTATTTTCCCCCTTCTGTTTTTCCTTTTAGCAACATGTGTGTGGCTTAAATCAGCGTACACCAACAACTAACCGAACGAACTTGAAGGAAATAGCTGGCCTTTGCTTTCGGGCCATAAAATGCATTTACATTTCGAGCGGAACATCAACACAAAATGCGACTGCACGATACTCTCGTTATCATGGATGGGAAAGGTGCCAGATGATATACCCGAGGTAAGTACTTGTGATACTCGACCATTAACAGTTGTCCTGCTAAAAAGCCATTAGTTTTGGTACTTAACAAAGGTGCACAGAACAAAAAATAATCTCTCTTGGAACTGGGAGTTCTTCATTGAAACAAAATTCCAATGAGAGTTTTTAATGGGATTCCCAGTTTATAATCTTTGTTCTTAAAGCAACTCAAATTTTAGACAGTTCAAACGTAGAATATTTGCCCATTTACTTCTATAAATCCTTATTCAAGATTTATTCTCTTCAGCAGAACCTCTTTTCCTTAGTGTATCCAGCGGCCTTTTCCTTCTCATTTGTTCGATGGCTCTCGGTGTAATATTAATACAATAAATACTGGACAAAGTCCATTAAACTGTCGGACACTTTAAACTGTCAGGCGAAACTATTAAGACCGAATGTTGGCCATTAGCCGCAATGGATGAGTGAGGCGGGCGGGAACTGGTGTTCGGTGTTCGGTGCTCGGTGTGTGTCTGTGTGGTTAGCTCATAAATTGGAAAGTGGCTTCGGCTCAGGCCGGTTCATGGAAATTTCATGGCATCCCTGGCATAAGCTAGATGATCTCCATGTGGGGCGGGATATTTCACACAAGCCCGAGGCTTATATGCCGGAAGTGCTTAGGCGCCACACCGCGGCTTTTTGGATGGAACGGAACCTATTTATACACCTGGCCATGGACGTGGCCGTGTGAAGGACGACGTGGCAGGTGTCGCAGGGCGTAAAACTCCCTAATGGCCACGTTGCACTCATTTCGGGCTCCAAATTGATTTTTCACGCCACGTGTGTGTTGGGCAAAGCTCAAGCTCGGAAGTGAGCAGGGCCCGGGGTCTGTCTATCTGTCTGTCTGTGAAGGTGCCGCCCGTCTGAGTGGCCGTAACTTTTCCAATCATTATGAACTTTCAATGCCTGCACAACAAATGCCATATAATCCTTTTTATATTGAATATAAAAACCCAATCACGTCTGTCTCGGCTGCCTTCACCACGGAGGGTCTCCACCTACCCCTCCGTGTTTTGTAGCGCAAAATTAAAGTTAAGTGAATGCGGCCCACGCAGCCTCAAGTGGATCCTCGGTCTCCGGTTGGTCTGCGGTCCCTTTCAGAGCTCCTGATGTGTGCAGGATGCTGGATGACTGGCCTGGGATGGGGTGTGCTTGGTTATGCTGGTTATCTCGGCGTCTCCTTTGAGCCGTGCAGCACACAGTTCGAGCAATAAACCCGTTTGCGATTTGTTTAACAGTTTTCAATTTTGTTTTCAACACGAAACGGGGTACACTAAGAATATGAAGTTGCTTTTAGTTTTGCAATAAATATTACGGGTTAATGGGAATATATACAAAATACTTATAGCTTATCAGGAGGCTTCTGAGAAAGATGTTTAAATCAATATAAAGATTTACCTTGTCTAAAATAAATTATAAATACCAATCAGAAATTTCCCAACCTTAATATTTTCAAGTGTATTTGTTGGAAATGTGTTTGTGTGGCGAGGTCGAGGTTTGTTGAGAAAGACGCGTGTCTATGCATACCCCCCCGGAACCCAACATGCAGCCCCACCTCTCCTGAAACCATCCGATTTCCGTTTCCATTTCCATTCCGATTACGTTTCCATTTCTGTTGCAAGTGCGCTAAGCCACAAGCTTAATTCCTTGTTACGCCTTTGAGCAATTTACGGGCGATAAGCAGCAGTATTGCCCCATGCCAAGGCAAGTTCGAACCCATCGGGGAGTTGTCCTCATTTCCATTTCCTCCCCGCATAAATCATCTCATCTCAGCGAGGGGAGTGCGTATTAAAACAAGCGAGAAATATTCCAAAGTGATTTTTTAAGTACCCGCCCCTCCGCGTCCTCTCCAGAAAGGAGTCAAATTTTGCTTGGGGATCATAATATTTTAACAACTGCACTGCCATTAATAGAATATTGATGATGGAGTGTGCGTCATCGTCGCTGAGTGCGTTGATTTGTTGGCTTTCCCCTTGAAGAAAAGAGAAAGAAGACAACATCCTTAGAGACTTGGCGGAAACTCTAACAAAGCCGCGGCTGGACTACATGGGATTCCTTGGCTTTTTCGCTCTTTTTTCCATCATCCCAAGGGTTGAACAACTGTCGCGGGTTTTTTCGCATAAATTGACGCAGCAAATTGACATGCCAGCGGACAAGGACACTGCCTCAAATCATAAAATGTAATTTAATAGCCAGCATTCTCCCTCTCCTCTGGCATATGACACACATGTCGGGTTTTTCGGAAGGGAAATCCCTGGGTTGGGCATCATAATTTCCTCTCTGGCGATTTGGCTTTATGCTAAATCCATAACAAATGAAATCTAATGATAACTAAATGATGGAACGATAACAAAAAGTGGAAACTTTTTTGGCCCCATTAAGAGGGAAAATGTCGAAGTGAGAAGGCTGATTGGGTACACTGTGACAGAGAAGGTATCTTTAAGACTATAAATTAGGTAATATTTAATTATTTACTGTTATTGGTACTCAAACTTTTAATAAACTTCTTTTTTTTCCATTTTAATACCTTAATATCTTCAAGCAGAAGTTCTCTAGCAGATTTTAATATCTTGAAATAAGAAGAGCATTTCAATAATATGAATTGGAGTCCACCTATTTATTTGTGCTCTTTTCCATATGGCTAACAACTTCGAAAAGCACTGTAGGTGGTCTGCCTTTTATATATATTGCCCGCGAGTCATTTAAATTGCTGGCGGCGGCAACTGGAAATGTATTTTACATATTTATGGCGAGCTCAAGAGTATGCCATATTTTTTATGAACTTGCCTCGTCTTGCAAAACTTTTAATAATGCAAAAAGAATAACAATTTCTACTCAGGCTGAAGTGAAACACGCTGCTGGAGCTGAAGATGAAGCTGTAGTTGAAGCTGTAGCTGTAGCTGATGGCGATGCTGATGGCTTTTAGCTGAAATGGTTCACTTAGCGTAATTAACTTGGCAACTGTTGATGAAGCCGGCGAATGTAGCCATAGCTACACTACAGAGAGTTGTGGAATTGGTGGCAGTAGCAGAAGTAGCAGTAGCAGCATCATTAGCAGCTCGCACAGGGCTCAACATCATTAATATTTGCCAGTGCCACTGACACAGGACAATCCGAAAGGATCTCCCCTACCCGTTTTTGCTGAGCTTTAATTACGCGCAGTAAAAAATAATTGAGTTCTTTTCAATCTTTGTTCGCGACGACAGTTGAGTGGCCCTGCTTCTGTTTCTGCTCCTGTCCCTGTGACTCCTGGCGGGGCTGCTCCTGTCCCTGTGACTCCTGGCGAGGCTGCTGCTGCTGCTGGTGGTCAGTGACCACAAAACCACTTGAATAGCCCTCGGCCAGCCACTGGCTAATTATGTGCAGCAGACCATTATGCTCGCAGTCGCGCATTTTGTGCTGGCGGTGCGTGCTCTAAGTTAATTTCCACCGGATCATGAGAATGCCCGAGCTCTCGCCACCTTGCCACCATTTTCCGCGCTCATTGTTAGCCAGCGATGGTGGTTGCCAGCTTAGGAAAATAATTAAATCAAATGTATGTATTCAGGGAGTTTTGGTAGATTTTTAAGAGTTCAGTGCAACTCTAAATGCAGCTTAAATATAAGTTTATTTAAGAATAAAAATATTGTTAGGTCTATGGTAAACATATATCCCTATTTTAGGCTAAAAATAGTCAGTCATGGGTTATTCAAGTCTTAAGCCAATTTAAGCTATATTCTAATAAAACCCCTTCAATTGTTTCAATAAATCCAGCTCCTTAATAGGGTCAAAAGTACTTAGAACTTCGAACTACTACTAATAGTAAAGTAAATCGCCAAGTTTGACTTGAATTTTCCTCTTTAAAGCCAAACTTTTCGCCACCCCGAGAGTATGCAACGCAATGTTGAAAACTCATTTGCCCTCAAACGCACATACAGGCTTCCATTCGACGGCGTGCTCACGCGTAATAAATGTATTACGTGCCCGCTTGTGGTAGTGATGAACCCAGCCCACCTCCCGGGGAAGCTTATTTTCGGGCAGGAACGAAGGATGCCGCCCTCGGAAAACATCCGCAGGCCTCTGTTTGTTACGCTTGTTGAACAGGTGCCGATTACAAGTGCCAATTTCGTAGCTGCGAGTTAATTGAAAACTTTTTAATTGTTTAGGCAGCGGGCAACATCTCGAAACAGACTTGGCTTAGTTCTAACAGTACCCCGGGCCCAGCTCTGATTTACGATCCAGGCCTGTCGCTGACAGTTTCAATTAGAAGGCGTCGCGTCCAGGCCAAGGACGTGGTTGGCTGGGAGTATTCCGATCGGCGCCACTTTGCCAAACAATTGAGACCAACGGCCACATCCACTTTCACATCCTTTTGCTAAATGAGCTTCTGCACTTTCGCCTGTTTGTTCTTGGCTCTGAAAACTGTAATTTAATGTGCCCACATCGCAGCCGCACATGTCCCGAGCGATGGCAATGGGATGCACCCTGAGAAAAGTGGTGCTTAAAGTGTAAAGAATTCCTTTTAAATCCAGTTAGAAAATGTTAGCAATTAAGCAGAAAATTGATGTGGATTTGATAGCAATTTGCACACCATTTTAATTGACTTGAAAGCTTCCAAACAACTTGTATTCAACTGTTTGATTTATTTAGTTTTCTGGTTTATTGCTAGTTTAGTATGACTTTACTTCGTTTTTTGCGAGTGTGAGGCTGCTCAATCATCCCCACTTGGCTCTTCACACTTGGTTGACGTTGTGGCTTTCAGTTGTGTCATTGATTGGTTTGTCCAGCATTTCCTTGTTTGTTTGTTAGCACTGCCTTCGATCGAGTCCAGTAGTAGCTGCGGTTTTTGTGTTTTGTGCCTCTGCCACTTGCCAACAATGCTACACAACTTGATACACACATGCACAGGACCAGCCCGAAATCCCTTTCCCCACAACCGCTGTCCCTCGTTGGCTTACCATCTCTGTCCAATTGTTGCATACGGATTCAATCAATCAATTATGCAACCGCCTCTTCCATTGTTATTGCATAAAACTAGACTGCCAGTGACGGCTGGCAGAAGTGCAGGAACCAAAGTTGATTGCAGTCCCTACGGCACTGATTTTGATTGGGGAAAGAGCTGCTCAGCTTTGTGGGGATTTTTCCATTTCCCTACTAGGGATACTTTTACACATATGAAAATAAAAGTTGAGCGCTTCTAGCATCCTCTTAAAAGTTTGCAAGTGCATTTTATACACACAATTTTCTGTTGGGAATATTAACCAGTTGTTTCCTCATTAAAATGAGATATACAAGTGGAGGGCTTGGAAAATATATACAATTTGTCTTATTTATTAAATATTCTATGAATAGAACAATTCAAGGTACACTTCTAGGCAATCACATTTAATTTTCAATCTCAAGGCAGATCCTCACATTACGCTTTCTCAGTTACTAAGGATTTTCAAGGCAAAATCATCGTGGAATCACTCAAGAGCTGGCCTAATTTTCTCTGAAGCCCTTTATGTAATATAAGAATATGCATTCTGAATGTTTGGACATGTCAGCTGCTCTCATGCTCCATTTGTCAACTTGCACAGACAACATTTGGCTGCTCTCACTGGGAAACTCATTTCGCATTGTATCGCCTGGATTTTGGCCCATTCTCCATCTGTCATCCCTTAGCATCCCAGGGCCCTCATTCTCATTCCCTTCCTCTTTTCGGAATGTAACAAAAGATGAGATGCACTTGAGCATGCTAAAATGCGTTATTAAGTGCATAAATATGCAATGCTGAACCTTTTGCACTCGTCGGCAGCAGCAGCACCACCACCACCACCCTCTTGGCGGCACTTTGCACCACCGAAACCCCAACCCACACACGCCTTCACCTGTCTAACAACGGTCGCTTCAGGTGGATTTTCGAGTGGGTGGAATGCTGGCTATATGGGGACATGTGAGGAGAGCTTTTGAAATTTAATAAAATGCAAATTCAAATGCAGAAACCAGTGAGCCAGACATGTGCCACATGCCACGCCCCGTGCTCCCATTGTAAGTAGGGAGCAGTGGCGAATCCCCACTTGCCACTGCCATCTGCCTCTGCTGGGCACACACGCTAATGAGTTGAGTTTTGTCTCCAAACACACAAAAACACAGAGGGAGAATGCATTATGCAGTTGGAGCAGAAAGGAGGCACTGGAGCGACTGCCCCCACCGAATTGTGGTAATGTGCGAATGTAAGGATATACATAGACTCCTTTTCAGGCCTTTAAATCTTTGGCCCTTAAATATCTTATATAAGATGTAAAAAGAGTATAGTTAGCAAGCAACCAAGTACTAGCCCTCATTTACTTATTAAAATGGGTAAAATGAATAAGAGAACTCTGGAATAACACCCTCTAAGTGCCGCTCTTTGAAACCAGCTATATTTTTAATTATTTTAAATGCGAAAGCACACACATGAAAGTCGGCTTTGGGACCAGGCATCTCGGTCTAAGCAAAAAAAAAATATAACATGGAGAAAAAAAATCGATATCGCTTTTTGGGCTGGCATTAAAAAGGATCAAAAGGTGGAGCACGTGCGCACAGCCAGGAGGCGAAACGCACACAGATATATCGGCATAGTCCGACTATATCCCGGTGTGTGTACACATGTAAGCCATCGGAACCTTTGCCGCCGCACACCCATAAAAGTTGCCAGTTGGTAGTCCCATTCCCATTGCCATTGGCATTGTCTGGTCGGCCTGATCCGCCTTCAGCTCGGTTTCTTGCTCCTGCTCCCGCTCCTGCTCCTGCCGATTGCCATGGCTTTGGCTTTGAATGAAGGGTGGCGCGATGCGACCTTAAGTAACCCGCCTCGACACCCCTTTTGGCCATCCGGCCCATTCACACCTACGTGTGCTTGGCACAAGTGGCAAAATGTTGTTACGTGAGCATTAAACCATATTTTAAGTTATTAAGTTATTGACAAAAGCTCACGTCACCCCTTCTGGCATCGTTGGCTTGGCATTGGATTGGGTTGGGTGCGCTTGGCCTGGCCTGTCCTGTCCTGGCTGGGAATGGATTGGATTGGGTGGGTTGCCAGGGCACTCGGAGAGAAAGAGTGACTTGGAGGCGGACGACACTTGTGCGCTGCTTACTCCTTATTGTTTACAATGCCACGCCTAGCCGCACAAGCACACTGGCAGACACTGCAAGAAAATTAAGCTTGCTGCTACTTTGAAGTTCCTAAAAAATGTGAGAAAAAAGTCTTTCAAAGTATCACTAAAGTGTTTTTGAAATTGCATAAGAAGCCGACTAAGATAATGCAATTCAAGGATGAAAATCCAATGAACTGATTAAAAATCCCTGTCTTTTATAAGAATAAGAATTCTGTCTTCTATTTTGAGGCTAAGAGATCCTTGCTTAAGTAATATATACATTTTACACATTTTCCAAGAACTCAAACTGCAAATTATTAACTATTATTTTTCCGCAGTGCCCTCTACACGTGTTTCCTTGTATATATACACTCGTTTAATGCCTGAATTATATGTCTGAGCATAAAAAGTTCTGTAAGCGTTACCACGCATAAAAAGAAATTTTCAATTCCGCACAAGCTGCTGTGGCTCTCTTCTGAAACTGTTAAAGTTTCAGCTTCTGCATGGGAACCGCTGCAAGTGTCGCAAATATTGCTAAATTTCAGTTGTAAATTAAACATAAATATTGTCGGTAAGCTGTGCCCTAGGGGGCCAGTTCCATTCCCTCGGAACGCTGCGGTAGAAGTCCAATTTGCGAAGCTCCCCAACTCCAGGTGCCGTCTTTCACTCACATGTCCTTTGTGCCGGACACTTCCCTGGCTGCTGCTGCTGCTGCTGCTCATCTCCCCCTTGAAGCCATTATCCCGCTACAGTTCCATCCTCGTCTCTCTGTGTGGCTGTGACATTTTTACTGCTCCTGCTGCAGGCTCCCAGGTAGCAGCATTTCGTATTTGGAATTTCTTTCCACCTGCAAGCGACAACCAACAAAGGAGACCGTCAGCAGGATGGCATTGCAGCCACAGGACAGCCACAAGGATGTGTTGCCAGGCGGGCAGCAAGCCGGAAATTGAAATACAAGTTATTAGATTCCTTTGGCAACACAGCGCCGCTGGGCACACAAGTGTGCTATGATATAGGAGCTACTATATATATACTATATAAATATATGGAAAGCCTTTTGAAACTTTCGAAATACTTAAAGGATTATTTGGCCTCTGTCGTAAATCACCAACTCTTGATTTTTCGCCTCTCGAACTGGGAAAGCTATTTTGCTTTCCCAATTTTACTATTTTTTTCTCGCTCTTCGCCCGCTGCGTTGAAACAAAATACAAGGCACATAAATTGCCAAGGCAAAGGACACATTTGGGTCTGCTGACTTAATGTCCAGGCAAATAAACACATTCGCCGGGGTGTGGGCGGAAAACTGCCGCTGTCGTCAGTTGGATTTCCAACTTTTTCGTAGCCGCTTTTCCTTTGTCTGCAATGCCGAATCAACCACCGCCGCCGCCGACGCAGATAATTTGCCAAGGGAGTTGGTTTATGGGCGAGGGTTGCGTATACACAATGTGTGTGCGAGTGTTTGTGGTTCGGGATGTGGACAAGGATGGGGGTCAGGGGCCAAGCCAACGCCATGACCTACTTTTCCCGGCAACTTTTTCAATTTGCCGGAGCAAGAGTGTGCTGTGTGGTGTGCATGGGTTAGGCCAAAAAGTTTATTTCGTAAAATACAATACACAGAATGTTGGACTAAAGACTACTCATAAAGCTTTCCATGGATTAACTAATGACTTGCCGCTACTGGTGCAGCACCAGGAGCAACAGCACTCCCAGCCAGACCATCAATTTCGGATTCAGCTGGCTCATCGCCGAGTCCGTATCATCTTCGTCGTCTCTCATCCGCGTGAACTCCATGTCCTCCGGCTTGATGGGCGGCTGCTTCTCGGTATTGCTGTCACTGTAGACCACCGGCGGCGGAGTCGTCTTCTGGCCGGTCATCAGGAGCAGCTGCATCGTCTGCACCGGCGTCAAGAGCGGACTACGATTCTCCAGGGAGCCGCCACCTCCCTGCCAGTGTGGCGGCGGCAGGAAGGGAACATATGTGGCCGGAGCCTCGTTGGCGCCGTATCCGTAGATGAACATTTGGACGAATAGGTTCTCCGTGTCAAAGTCCGTGATGACGGCCTTTAGTGTGCTCCTCGAGAAGTGACTGTACTCTGCCACGGGAGCGATGTAGTCCGGATCTGAGATATTCTTATTTCCATAGTGCTGGAAGTGTAGGAATGTAATGAGTAATCATATTTAACCAAGTCCAAATAGAAATCTCTTGGAAAAGTGTCTTAAGCTAGGCACCTTTTTAAGGGATTTCAAAACCTTAAAGATTTCCATTCGATACCTAAATCTCTGACGTGTAAAAGTTCAAAAATCGGTTATACTCACATCCATAACGACAAACTTGACATAGGTTATAGAGGTGGAGTCGATGTAGTAGAATATGACCGATTGGTTTTTCTTGCGGCCATCGGAATCATCGGGCGATGAGTGATAGCATTCGTAGACCAGTCGATCGCCTTAAATTATACAAACTTAGTATAATAATCCATGGGTTGTATCACCTCCTAACTCACCCGGCTGCCTCTGTCCAATTTCAATGATCTTGTCCGGCGCATCGAAGTGATCTGTGGGCGCAAACGGTCCCTCTGTTGACTGCTCGATCTCCTCGTAGGACAGGTTCTCATCGAACTCTTCCTCCTCCACCTCGAGAGCCTCTCGTTGGTTATTGTCATAGAGTTCGGCTTCCGAAATCTGCTCGGGCTCTGCCCCGCTATAGGGTTCCATTTCGCCCTCGTACTGCTGGTCGGTATTGACGATCATCGCGGGATCGTAATTAATGGTGGTGTCATTCAGGCCAAAGATCATGATGGTCACATCGAACTCGGTGGGTGCTGGAACTTGAACGCTGGCCTCTGTGCGAGGGGATGCCCCGCTCTCGTTGCTGCCCGCCAGCCTGACCATGCCCACGATGAGACGGTTCACCAGGCTGAAGATCACCTCCGCCGAAATGTTCTAAAAGAGATAAAGAGAAAGAGAGAGAGAGGTGGAATGCCAAATCAGAAATCCCATCAATGTTGGACAGACTCAATCATGTGTGACCATTGCGGGAACATCCATCAGCGCTTTGCCACAATTTCCGAGATGTTTACTCGGACTGACAATCGGATTCGCAACGGCGTACTTTGAATCATTTGAAATACGTGTATTTTCGAGGAAAATCTCGCGTCATAATGCCAAAAATTGAAAATGCATTTAGCAAGACTTTATTTCGTGATATTCTTGAAATAATATATTCACTTTAAGGTCGTTCTCCGCCACTTGACTGTTCTGCTATGCCAAATTGCCATACTTTGCAAACAAATATTTCAATAAGCCACTTTGTGTTTATTAGCCTGCAAGTGTGAGTTATACAATTTCAATTATCGATCCAGACGTCTTTATATTCAAGGAATTCATTTTGCATAACTCGGTCGAGCTCATAACCCAATCATATTTTAGGGCAAAACCAAATAAACACGATCTTGGTGAAAGATATAGGGGAGGGGTAGAAAGAACACTGCCCGGCGGCCTCAAACACACTGGATATAAATATAAACACACATCTATGACCGAAACTTGTTGTTGTCGTCGGCTGGTGACGAAAAAAATGCCAGTTCTGTTTCTATTTCGGTACCGGGTACATTTGCAAAATAAAACACAACAAGGGGTCAGAACGACAAATGCCCAGAGTCAACATCGAATTCGAATCCCCGTACATATTGCTCAGTTGTTCGGAACCCAAAATGCATGATTTATGCCTTAATGAAGCGGAAATATTTGCATTGTATACATGGTTGAATTCTGTTGGAAAATCTGCATCATTGTTGCTTTTGTCCGTACAAAATGAAAATAATAAAACTTTAGTATCTCAAAACACTGAATGATTTATCGCTGAACTGAATCGTTGCTCTTTTTGACTTAAAATTCACCTTAAAATCCGTTGGAATGATGTCACTTTAAGTTTTCAAAACCCTATCAACTAGATCCTTTCGTATAACAAATACAACAAGGGAAACTCACTTCCTCGGACAGAATTTCAACGGAGGTGATCGGCTCCAGGACTTCGTATGTAAAGTCCACACGGGGCAGCTCCTCGGAGCCGGCGGGACGCGAGTGACGCACATCCTTGACCAGAAGCTGGTCACCGAGAATCCGCTTTCCCACACCAAAAAATCGCTTGGCCTCAAAACAGTCGCCGCTTCTCAGCAGAAATTGGCAGCCAATTAGTGCCAACAAAAACAACTTTGCACCCATTTTGCGTATATTTTTTGTTCTGTTTCGAATTCAGTTTTCAGTTTTCGTGGCTCCGTGTTCAGGGAATGTTTAACATTTTCAAAAATATCCGCCGGAGTCGAGGGATCTTCGCACGCGTCGCGGCAAACGAACTTTGGCAACTGCGAAGACGGAGACCTGAGCGTCGAGTGCTGACCAAGTGCTGACGGATCGGCGAAGCTGTTTTTGTAAATTCAAATTCACTTTCGTTCATCGCCAAAGAGAAATACAGAGAGAGAGAGGAAATGTTAGGCATCTGAGAATATACAAAATGTACTCTCGAATGTCTTTGGCAATCGTTTAGTTCTCTTCTTCCAAATAGCTTTTATTTGCTTCTGCACTTGACCCGAATGGATATGCTGTGTGGCGTTCCAGGCGATACTCTGAACTCTTTGTCAACGACCCCGAAAATAATCCAGATCCATAATAACAAACCACAGCCGCCTGTCTCAGGGATGTCGTTTAAAATTGGCTACAAAAGCTGCAGAAATAGCCCGAAATGAACCGTATATATAGATTTGCTGCTATATATAAATGGGGGGACTGTTTTGCATAAGAGTTCTTTGACTTTTTTTCGGGGGAGCTTCACTCAACCCCTGTCGGAGCTGGTGAAAAGGTGTGAGGCCTATTTGCTTTGTTATTAATGCCCTTTTATACCTTTGCAGGGTATTATTATTTTATTCAGAGGTTTGGAACGAACATACATATTCTTTAAGATATTTTCATATAATCCAAGATATTTATAACTATATTTAAGGATTGTAGTATCCTGAACTGGTTTAACCTACCTTTATTTTTGTTGTGTACCACCTATCCTCTTAAATAATAACTCTTAAAAATAGAGCAAAAAACCAAATTGTATTGGATTTTCAGTATGCTGCAGTCTGAGCGACTTACAAGCTAAGAGAATAAAAATAATTTGAAACAAGAATGGAAGCTGATTTCGTGAAACCGAAATTTCTTTACCCTTGCATTATGAAAATCGATCATAACTCAGCCAAAAATGGCTTAATTTCTATTTGGAAAGCAATTCTTTGCTAATTAGAATAATAAATCTGCATACTGAATTTAACATTTTAGAACAATAAAAATGTTAACAATTTTTGACAATTTTAATGATGTAACCCCTTTAATTTTTTTCAAAAAATTGACTAAATTTTTTTTTTTTTTTTTAAATAGCTAGAAAAATTCTCCAGTTCATGCTGATCAAGAATATATATGGTTTATAGGGTCGGAAATTACTGCTTTACTGAAAAGCCAGCTTCTGACTGAAATTACAATACCCTGCAAGGGTATAACAAGATTAGGAGAACAATGGAAGTATTTTATATCTTCAATAAAGGTACTAACTATTTACTTTTAATTAAAATCAATGAAATCACCATGTTGTGTTTAATTTTAAAAAATAAATTAAATATTTGTCCAAATGCATTGGCTTTTTAAAAATTAGCTTCTTTTCTGGTTTTGAGTTATGTTTATAAGTTGGTTTTATTTGGGCATTAGCATCTTTAGAAAACTCGTATAAATTGTCTGAACTGCTTTCTCAATTTATTAGGTTTATTTTGAACTGCTTTTGGTTTGTGGGAATCTTCTGATTAACTTGAACATTCAATAAATATAAATTGTATTGACATTAACTGCACTAAAGGCATTGGCTTTTATATATATAAAAAAACTCTTTCTCTTAAAATATTTACATCGACAACATTCCATGCTCTTTGAACTCTTTTGTATTTACCTTTTTTTTTTTGGTAAATAGTATTTTTATTTACTAAATACCGTTTAATTTTGATTATCTATTCGCCATTTGTGAGCGCGTTAAACCAAATATTTAATTCAGTAAATGCTTATTGGCATTAGTTGTCCGTTTAGCCGCAGCTTTGTCCATTAGTCCCGTGTTTGGGAAGATAATGAAGCGGCCGCTAGTGCGTGGCGAGCTGCCATTGGCATGCATAATGAATTGCAATTATGGTTAATGCGCCCGAGTGCGGAAAATGGAGGGTCGGTCGGTCGGTCAGGTGCCTGCCTCGAAAATGGCCTTTTTAATTAAAAGCGTGTGCCGGGGAGGGAACGTGTGCTGGCGGGGCAACATACATACATATTTGAAATGGAGCGGCACGAAAAGCATGCAGTTTTCGTCTGCCAAATACTAGCTGCAACATAATTTATGGAGGCAGCATCGCCGCAGAGGCACCGCTTTGCTGCAGCGCAATCGCAGAAATGGCATCGGGGCCAGAAACTGCGTCGAGTTTGGTGCAAAGCATTCACATAAATATGTTTGCATATTCCAAGGGAAACTTGCATCTGAGTGATTGCCAGGTAATTTCTTTAGGATGTCAGCCCCGCCGGGCGTCTAACAAGTTACAAGTAGCCACTTGAACATTTTAGGCGAAGCAGCGGCAGCAACAACATCCTTTAACAAGGATGTCAACGCCTCTGACACTGAAGTTGCTGCCCCTTGCTGATGGCTGCTGCTGCTGCTCTGTTGCTGATGTTGCCAGAGCCCGACGTTGTCCCAGCGCGCAGCGTTGACAAATGAAATTACAGCATTTAGGGAAAATTGCATTACCCACACTGCAATGGGGGGAAATTCAAGCCATTTGACTGCTTAAAGCTAACTTTGTCTAATTGAATTGCGTCCGAGTTTTCCTTCGTTTTTTTTTTTTTTTGCATTGCATTGCAGAAAATAGATTGGTTTTTATTTCGAAATATTCGCTGAGCTTATTACCCTGAAGTGTGGCTGAAAACATGCACGGAAAGGCATGCCGATTGCTCGAGTGGTGCCTCAAGTGCATCTATTCTGGCCAAGAGCACGGGCAGCGTCATCCGGTTCAAGTGGCCCGGCAAAAGGTTAACAACACTCCACAAAGAAATGCTGAATGCCGCTCATAATTGTTGCCATTGGAGGAGCCATCTCGACGTGCTCGATGGTGCCGTAATGATCCAGTGAGCCACTCAATGGCCTGTCGACGACCAATGGCCGATGGCCATTGCTGGGACATTCATACGGGGTGAGCACATGGGCGCCCTGGGAAATGTGTCCAATTATATAATTGAATTGGCCAACACAAGGACATCGCCACATATGCACATCAATCAATCTGGCTAATAAAGCAATTAACTGGGCCGACGCCGTGCGCCGTCCGCTGGCCGAAACGGAAATTACAAATTTTACGTTATTCTTGTTTTTGCCTCTGCGGCGGCATTTTAATTTATGCCTCACAAATTGGATTTGGGCCCCGAAAAACGCCAATTTGGCTTAGCGGGGATTAGCCGAAATGCTGAATACGCCAGAATTTTGGTTTAAATTGAAATATTTTGCGCTGGGCGTTGCGATTATCGCGCCCTGAAATGTAGGCTAAGCTTTCTGGGAGCAGCCAAGCCCGGAAAAACAATCAATTGAGGGGGGGCCCGAGTGGGGCGTTGGCAACAACCAGATCAAATTGTGAGGCAACAACAGCTCTTACTCTTACACAGAAGGAGCACTCGGAGATGGAGGAGATGGCCTGCTCCGCCACTGGAACTGCGGCTGAGTGCCGCTGCAGCAGCAGTTGATAAACTGGCAACGAGTTTTTCAAAGAAAGCCCGCCGGGCGAAAGAAAGGCGCAGCTGGCAAACAAACCAAGTTAAAAGTTGCACAACGAATGCTGCTCGACTGCCTGATGACTGAATGAAGCTTTTGAAATGTTAATTGGACGCCTTAATTGGTTTTAATTCAACGAAACGATTGCTTTGCGTTTTCTGCAAACGGCAAATACCGCGATAGTTTTCATTCACCTTTGTGAGCGCGATTTCATTTAAATTCCATGTTAAATTGAGTTATGGCTTGCATAATTTCATTTCTATATTTAATTAATATCTGTGAGAGAACAGTTGCCGCAGGGGTTTGCAATTCTATTAATTCAACGTACATAAATCATATTAAATTCAATTAAACTACTGAATTAAAAAGCAGATTAATGGGGCACAAAGAGGGTTAAATACGTTTTAATAGTAATGCCAAACTGGGGTCACAATTGGGTCTCTGTAAAGTAATAAGGCTGCATTAAGGAGAAAAAGCTTTCAGGCCAAAGAGTATTCATTTGCAGGCTTATCTCCATGGTGAGCATACCCCATTCGCCGGGCAGTTGCGGAGAACGCAAACGGATTTAGTAAAAAAATGGCCAGCTCGGGGCTGTAAAAGCTGGCAGTTGGCAGCTGGCTGCTGGCAGTTTGAGCGGCTCAAGGAATAAGAGATGCAGTCACAAAGTGGAGCATATTTGCGCCATCCTGTCGATGCTGCCAACGTGGCAATGTGTGAATGGGCCAGGGCCAGGATTTGTGCCTGCGGTAATCCATTTCAGGAGCCAGCAGCGGCCACTTGACTCACAATTGCAATTGCCAGGCTTAGGCGACGACCTGCCACCAAGCTGCAGCCTGTCGACATCGTTCTCATTGTTCCTCGTCTCTATTCTCTTTTTCTCCTATTTTTGCAGGACGAAGGATGGAAGTTAAACCGCACCAACTACTACCAGGAGGGATGGCTGGCCACGGGCAATGTGCGAGGAATCGTGGGCGTGACCTTCACCACCTCGCACTGTCGCAAGAACATGGACTATCCGCTAAGGACTAACTACAACCTGCGGGGTCACAGATCGGATGTGAGTTTGAGCAGAGTTTAGCCATTAAAAAGCTCGAATTCAAAACCGAATGATTCTTTGCAGGTCATCCTGGTCAAGTGGAACGAGCCTTACCAGAAGCTGGCCTCCTGCGACAGTTCGGGCATCATCTTCGTGTGGATCAAGTACGAGGGTCGTTGGTCCATTGAGCTGATCAACGATCGCAATACGCCGGTTACCCACTTCTCCTGGTCGCACGATGGCCGGATGGCCCTGATCTGCTACCAGGATGGTTTCGTGCTGGTGGGATCTGTGGCTGGTCAGCGCTATTGGTCCTCCATGCTCAACCTGGAGTCGACGATCACGTGCGGCATTTGGACGCCCGACGACCAGCAGGTGTACTTTGGCACCACCCAGGGCCAGGTGATCGTGATGGATGTGCACGGTGCGATGGTGTCGCAAGTCCAGCTCTCCAACGATGTGCCCATCACCTCGATGGCCTGGTCCTGCGAGAAGTTCAAGATGGAGGAGGGCGAGGAAGCTGAGCCCGGTGTAACCAATGCGGGTGAGTTATTTGATATATAATATAGTTCCAAGGGAATATATGTTGGTATTTCCTTAGCCAAGCGATCCTTCGTGCTGGCTGTTAGCTTCCAGAACGGATATATCTACTTGCTAAAGTCGTTCGACGACGTCTCACCCGCACATATCAACACCTGCCTTAACGGCGCCCTCGGCATGGTCATGGAGTGGAGCAACTCCCGGGAGCTGCTCGCCGTCGCTGGTACGCTGCGCACCGGACTGGACGGAGCGAAACCGGAGGAGCTGGGCACCCCGAGCAGCTACACAAACCTGGTTAAGTTCTACACGGAGACGGGAGCGTGTCTGTACCAGGCGCACATCCCCTGCAGCAGTGCCACAGTTTCGGCCATTACCTGGGGCCACAACGACAAGCGGCTGTTCATAGCCACCGGGACGCAGGTGCACATTGCCTGGGTGTCGCGGCGGGTGGCCTCCCTGCAGCTCCTCTGCCGGCTGGAGATCCAGGCGAGCGTCGGCTCCGAGACGCTGCTGCCCCTGCTGCCGTTGCCTTCTAGGATTAAGTCTCTCATTGGCAATCTGTTTGCTCAAACGATACGAGTAAGTCTAGACTTTAGAAAGTTGAATTAATGTATCAAATTAATGAATTTATTATCTGCATCCTTTCAAGTGCTGTGTACCTGACCTGAAGTCGCTCCGTGATTTCGTTTCGCGACCGCCGCTCTGCTCGACCCGGCTGCACTGCACCATGATCCGGCACGACGATGACTCCAATCTGAGCTCCGGCACCTGCTATACGCTCTATTTGGAGTATTTGGGCGGACTGGTGCCGCTGCTTAAGGGCAAGCGCACGTCCAAGATTCGTCCAGAGTTTGTCATCTTCGATCCACAGGTCAATGGTAGGTTTCACGCGACAATTAGCACTCCTTACTAGATGTCCTGAATAATTACTCTCCCTCAGATGCACCCTTGTACTTTCAATACTCCGCCGAGGCCAAGAGCTCCTCCGGCTCCAGCCAGTCCACCACCACGGGCAACAGTGGTCGGACAGACTCCTCGGACAGCGACTACGAGGAGCGTTCCCGCTTCGGCTCCCCGCGGACGCCGCGCAAGAAGCGAGTGCGTCCGAAGAGGCGCCACCAGGCAGGCGATCGTCTAAGCACCTCCGGTGGAGGAGGAACCAACGATCCCGACAGCTTGGATGAGCTGGCTTACGTGGACACACTGCCGGAGGTAGGTGGCACTCTTGGCCCGAGAAGATCCACGCCATCACTGATTCAAATCATTCGTTTCATTCTCAAGCAGGAAGTCAAGCTGGTGGAGGTGACCTCCAACATTTGGGGAACCAAGTTCAAGATCCACGGACTTGCCAAAACCGTCCCAGCCAATTTAGGCCAAGTAACTTATAAGACGTCCCTACTGCATTTGCAACCCCGTCAGATGACGCTGGTCATCACCGAGCTGCGTGACGACTTTCCTCCTGGCCCCGATCCCAGCTTTAATCCCAATATATTCTCCGAGGACGAGGACGAGCATCACCAGCATCAGGCCAACCACCACGATGCAGTGCCACAGGTGAACGTGACCAGCGCGCAGGACGTAGCCTCACTTAAGCCACCGACCATCCCCCAGAGGCGGCTCACGGATGGCTCGTCTGCTCCCTTGATAGCTCCGATGTCGCCGCGTCCTAATCGTATTTTGGCGCGGCACAAGAACTCCTTGACTGTGAATGGGGGAGAGCGTGGTGCTGGCTCCTCGGCGGGCTTGAGCCCCTTGGCGCGAGCGGAGAGCTACGACGATGATTCGTCCAATGAGTCCCAGGAGGCCGGCGCCACGGGCAGCACGTCCACTACTGTGCTGCTGCACCAAGCGCCCTCCAATGGCTCGGGTCCTGGTCCTAGTAGCGGCAGCAGCAAGACGATCACGCGTCCCAAGACCATCAGTAGCTTCAAGAACAGCTACAGTCGCTCCAGCTCCAACTCCAGCTGCCAGTCGCGGCACGCCATCTCCCCACTGTATTGCGATGGGGCCGTGCCCACGCTGCAGAGTCCCAAGAATGCTGTGGCGCCCTCGGACATCATTTTTGAGCGGCCAGCCGTGCCCGCCGCTGGGCAGACCACTCTCATGTCGTACTCCAGCAACGCGGACTACGCCAACAATGTGGTGCAGGTGAAGAATGCTCTGATGTCGGAGCCAGTGCGCTCGGCCAACAGCCATGTAAATCCTGTGCCGTTGAATCTAAACCTTAATCTGGAGCGAATGGATGCGCGGGTGAAGTGCATGGCACCAGCCACGGCGTCCACTTCCAAGCGACGTGATATGCTGTACATCGACGAGGAGACCCAGTCGCCGACGCCCACCACGAGCGCCAATAGCATGAAGCGTACGCCCACGGTGGTGTCGATAGCACCTGCCCTGCCCGACTCCATAACACGGAGCTGCAGCGTTGGCTACCTGGACTCGGTGGCCATTACGCCGTCCGACGAGGCTCTATCCGCCCTGCGTAAGGATGCGCCGAATAAGCGGCTGGTGCTGGTGGACAAGCGGAGGAATCGCCGGAAACGGCAGCAACAGGAGGATGCCCGACGGCACAAACTGCAGCAGACTGGGAAGTCCAAGAGCCTGGACTCCTGCGAGCTGCTCTCGCTCCAGACAAAGCTGTCCAGCAAAGAGCACGAGCAGGTGGTGCGCAAGCTGCAGGAAATCTCCGACAGCAGTGCCTGCAGCAGTGCGGCCAACACGTTGTGCTTCAAGTGCCGCAACAACATGAACACCAGCAGTGCCTGCAAGCGGTGCCAGCCGTCAACGGTCTCCGCCCTTGATGAGATTACGTCGGCGGTGACGACCACAGCAGAGCCTCCAGTCAAAGAGCCTCCAGTTGTCAGCGTGCAGGCAAAGCCGGCGCCCAAGAAACGCTTCGATGTCATCACTAGCTTCACAGATTCGCCGCTCTTTACGAGGAAACATCGGTTTGGATACGGACGCAACAAGGAGACAGCGGGTACGGAGAACTCCACACCGTTGCTGGGGCGGAAGCAGGACAATGGCTTTAGCTTTGTGAAGCAATTATCCGAAGTACGCTGGCGACGAAAGGAAACGCCGCAGGCGCAAGTCAATGGAGCCAGCAATGCCAGCACATTGGAGAGGCAACAACAGCAGCAGCCAGAGATGGTGGGAGCAACATGTGGGGCAGTGGAAGCCACGCCAGTGGAGGCCAAGGCTTCTGTTTCGTTGCACACTCAGGTAGATACCTTTAATTGATGTAGAATAGAACTACATGTTCTAATGTTCTTTCTATTGGAAATTCCAGGCCCTAACCACCTTGGAAAACATAATAAGCCGTCTTCGTGATCTCGACGAGGGCCGTCTGACACCTCCTTCCACGCCGCAGCGACTGCCACGTAGTTCCCCAGCGTCGCCGGCGGCCAGCAAAAAGAACAAGAGGCAGCAGAGCAACTCTCCCATTCGCCACATCCTGAACTCACCGCTTCTAAACCGGCGGCAGCGGAAAAAGCAGAGCATCATCGAGAGTTCCGATGATGAGGGCAACCAGACAAACGGATCTGGCGAGGAGAGCAACAACGCGGGAAATGGAAAGCAGTATCGTGACCTGGAGACCTTCCAAAAGGCTCAGCTGCGTCAAAAGGTGAGACAGTTTAATTGCAGTAAGGAATGATTATAGCAACTAATATTTACAGCTTAAGAGAGGAAAGATCGAGCCCAATGGCAGTGCCAGCTGTGCCAATCCGGCGCCAGTGCGTCGCGAGTTTGTGATGCACAACAAGGCGCCCATGTGGAATGAGATGAGCCAGGTCTACCAGCTGGACTTTGGGGGTCGCGTTACCCAGGAGTCGGCCAAGAACTTTCAAATCGAGTTCCGTGGCAAGCAGGTGAGTCTAGACTCCGAAATATAACCCAGAGATGATAAATAATTCTCTCACTCAAAAACAGGTCATGCAGTTCGGTCGTATCGATGGCAATGCCTATACTTTGGATTTCCAGTATCCGTTCTCCGCCCTCCAGGCCTTTGCCGTGGCCCTGGCCAATGTGACACAGCGACTGAAGTAATCGGAGAACAGATCGCATCGCATCGCACCGCATCCTTAACGTGTATCGAGCTCTTCAGAAATGTCGCCAGCTAATTGCAGCAATTGCTTTTTTGGCCTACGCTATATTGTATATTTTTTATACCAGACGATGGAATGGACGATTAGCGAAAATTGCTTCTTCATTTGTATATATTGTATATGTATATTGTGGTCTTTAGGTTTCCGAGTACCGAGTATTTTAACGATTATGTATGTATGTGAACACGTACCACCACTTGATTGAAGGTTTTGCCATGTGCAGCACAATGAAACACCCATGGCCATGGGTGTGTGTTCGCATGGGTGTGCAACTCACAGTCCGATCCATTTTTGTGCAATATTTGTATGACAAGTTTTTTGGATTAAGTGTAGCCGAGTGTAAATGTTAGGCGTAACGTAACGACGAACGATGTATTTTAAATCAAACTACTTTAACACGAGATAGATGGGATGATCAGTCGGTTTTTAACACTAGTTTGTACAAGAGCAGCCTTTTTTGCATAGAGCTTCGTTTCTCGCTTTACTCGACTTAAGTGCAATAAAACTCCTTTCGTTAACTCTTAGATCTAAGACCGAAGCATACCGCTTGGCCCAGCGCACTCAAGTCATTCACTCGGATGCTAGCATATTTTTTATATGTGTAAACTAATTGTGAATGCTGAATCGACCGACGATCGACGGCAAAGGAATGCAGAACTTTGTGCTTTTCCTCTCAACTCTTTTTGGTAGTTAGGCTTAATTTCAAGGAAAATTCGTTATTGTAATTGTTGTGAATATTGAAATAAGCACGAGTCGTAAACGATTTAGGCGGTCAACTACATAAATCATTAAATAAATGTATTTTACGTGAATAAAGGCTTTCGTTTTATAAATATCAACAAAGTATATTGCACCTAACTGTGAGATTTCCATAAGACTGTGTCACGTCTTTTTCATTTGATTTTCTATTTCGATTTCGGCCTTTTCCCAATCCGGAATGGTTTTCTCCTTGATGTGCCAGGAATCGGTTTTGGGGCCTTTCACTTCAGCTGCATTTAAAGGGAGTATAATAAACAGTATTTAAAAGATGAAAGATGATACATACAGGTCTTGAATCGCTTCACGCCCTCCTGCATATCCGTTATCATATCCGATGTCACATTCATGATCTCGTTGTAACTGGCCGCATGGAAGCCGGGACGGTTGTAGGCATTGGCATTCTCCAGCACGGCATTCCGGTCATGCATCAGCGAAGCTATGGGAAACTTGGCTATCGAAAAGGCCAGATTAACAGCCTGTCCAAGGGCAGTGCCCGTGGCCACAACGCGATTGACCAAGCCCATTCTCATGGCCTCCCTGGCGTAGACGCGTCTTCCCGTCTCTATGATGTCCAAGGCATTGGAGTAGCCAACGGCAGCGGCCAGACGTACTGATCCGCCATCGCTTAGAGGCACTCCCAGGCGCCGGTTGAAGAATCCCAGCACTGCCGAGTCCTCCATCACTCGCAGATCACACAAGAGGGCCAGTTCCACGCCGCCGGCCACACAGAAGCCGCTGATGCCGCAGACGAGTGGCTTTCGGAGATGTCGTCGGGTTGGACCTACGGAGCCCTCGTGACGCAACAGAAAGTTGAGGCTACCACGCTCTGCCTCCGCCTCCAGTTCCGCCAGGTCATATCCAGCGGAGAAGGAGCCACCAATTCCGTAAAGTACTCCCACCGGCGAGGATTCATCCGCCTCGAATTGGCTAATGGCTTCGGTCAGCTGCTCGGCGGTGTTGGCATCAATGGAGTTACGTTGCTGTTCGCGATTCAGGCCTATAAGGGTTATGTGGGAGTCTTTCTCCACCAGCACTGTGCGGGCGGGGGCCTCCGCTGTGGAATCACTTCCTGCATGCCTTTTGGTCGATAGCGAAAGGTGTCTTGACCCCAAATTCAAGTTGTTTACGCGTTGGAAAAATGTACAAACAAATCTGCTCATTTCGCGGTCCAAAACAAAAACAACAGCTAGCCATAAAAACATGGGGGTAGATCAAATTGGTCCAAGGGGGATAAAGTTTCAGATATGTATAAATCATTTTATAAACAACACATCATTTCATTAAATTATTTGAGCTATAAGCCCACTTTATTTATAATGCAAGCAAAATATAATTAATTGGCATATAAAAAAGGAAACAACCCCTCCCGGCACCCATGATAAGCAATGTTGGGCAACGTTATATTGTCTACCACTTGCAACACTGCCTATCAAACGCGAGAGAGCGGGAGACGCTGCTCTCTCTCAAAAAAAAAGTTGGTGTTGGAAGCTGAAAAAACATCGACGCTGAATGTTTTTTAAACAACTAAAAATTCAACTTATTACTATATAATATTTTATTCCTAATAATTTTGATAATAGAATATAAATTCAATCAAAATAATGTATTTAAATTAAATACCTTTTAACAATATCGATAGAAATTATCGGTGTTGCAAAATAACACTAATGTATTGATAGTGTAGCTCTAGTGGGTGTGTGTTTGTGTGGAAACAAAAAGATTAAACAAAAAACTCAAATCACTCGAGAAGGCTGCGGGTTCCCATTAAACATATATTTATAAGTGAAAAGCGCAACGAAAAAGTGCAAGTGGCGGACGAGCCAGCGCTCCAAGGCAGGGCCAACCAGCAACACGCACAGTGATATAAGCAAAGTACAAAACCGTCGCGCCCGCCTGCCAGACAAAGGATAGGTGAAAACGGTAAAGCAATATTCTCCTGTCCACAACAAAAGAGTTTCCACATCTGCGGTGATGATCCCCCCACCCCCCACTCCGTCGCCACTCCCCGTTGCATGTGGCGCAATGTCTCAGTTGAACTCTAATTGAATCGGCAGCAGGCGGCAGTGGCGCCCTCCGCCCATCGTTATTAGAACTTAATTGTGTCTATTTTTGTGCGGTGTGCGTCTGCCGGTGGCTTCCGCGTCACCAAAGTAATCCCCGCCGACCCAGCCCCGCCCACGCACACCCCGCTGCACCACTGGAAGCCCCCGGGGGCAACTGTTGCCATTCGTCGCTGGCACCGCCCGCTCCACTCCGCTCCGCTCTGCTCCCAATTATTTGTGGTGCCGCAGTCTGTCGCCCATCATGGTCTATTTTTGAAAAATGTATTTGCGAAAACAACGAAGTGCCGCCGCAGCCGAAATGAGACTCTCGTTTTATTATGCTTTATGGCCCTGCTGCGGTTTTGTTATTTGTTTTCCTTACTGTTTTTTGTTTTTGTGTTCGGTTTTGCGGCCGGGACACACCTTTCGTTGACGTTCGAGTGCCCGTGCCCGCCCAGCCTTTGATCATCTCAGAGATACGCCAGAGCAGAGCGAAAGGCAATTAAAGTACATATATAGATTTGTGCGGTCAGAGTGCCGGTGCCGGGTTTATTGCCTCGAGTAGAACTTAATTAATTGAATTAAGCCTTGCGAAGACACATTCTCACAGTCTCATCTTATTTTTGCCTATAGCATTACTCTGCACACCAAAACACACACACACACGGCACACACTCACGACTCACGATGTCAACCGGAAGGCCCATAAAATGTGTTGTCGTCGGTGACGGCACTGTCGGAAAGACCTGCATGCTAATCTCCTACACGACAGACTGTTTTCCCGGCGAATATGTGCCCACAGTGTAAGTTGGCCCTTCTGCCAGGCGCCAGTCGCCGGATCAACTCCCGGATAACTCCCACTTTGATTGCTCCAAAAAACAGCTTCGACAACTACTCGGCCCCGATGCAAGTGGACACCATTCAGGTCTCGCTGGGACTGTGGGACACGGCGGGACAGGAGGACTACGACCGACTGCGACCACTCTCCTACCCGCAGACAGACGTCTTCCTGATATGCTACAGCGTGGCGAGCCCCTCGTCCTTCGAAAACGTCACATCGAAATGGTATCCGGAGATAAAACACCACTGCCCCGACGCGCCCATCATTCTAGTTGGTAAGTTGCCAGCTCTCCCGAAGGGAAGTACACATATATAAACAATAAATACTCATTGCAGGAACCAAAATTGATTTGCGCGAAGATCGAGAGACACTGAGTGGCCTCGCCGAGCAGGGGCTGACGCCACTGAAGCGCGAGCAGGGTCAGAAGCTGGCGAACAAGATACGCGCTGTGAAATACATGGAGTGCTCCGCCTTGACGCAGCGCGGCCTCAAGCCGGTAAGTTATCACAGGCACACCCTCGCCTCGCTCTCTCTCTAACTCACTTACTTACTTACTCACTTGCCTTCAGGTGTTCGAGGAAGCGGTGCGCGCGGTGCTCAGACCAGAGCCGCTTAAGCGACGCCAGCGAAAGTGTTTAGTTATGTAAATAAGGTAACATGTTATGGGCGACAGAGATTCCTCGGAAGCGACACGCATAGACACTCGCGCAGCGTCCTCATCGACAAATCAAACAGCAGAACTCATTCATGGGGCATCATATTTATTTACATAAGTTTATAGTTACTCCTAATGTACCAGTCTCTTAGCGGCCCCAATGAGCAGCTCTAAAGCAACGATAAATGATGCGAGGAAATCCCGAAATTCGTGCGAAATTATTTGTTGCTTCAGCGTTTCTTATGGGGGAGCCATTAGGAGTGAATATTTTTGGCACAAACACACAAATCCCTCCCGCGACAACTAAAAAAACAGCATCGTAAACTAAATCGGAACAACAGAGAATCGTAAATCTAATGCAGCTACATATGTAGAAATCTAGTCAATTGAATCGAATGTATTGTACTAATAGTAACAAGCAGCGAGTGCACATTATAAGACCCGCAGCCAACTCACAGCTACAAATTGGTTTCGCATATCACGAGCATCTATGCATTTCCTAATTTCCCATTAAATGTATTATAGTTATGTAGCCAGGCGATCAAGCTTACCAAAACTGAACCAAGGCCAACAACAACCACTTGACTTGACGACGAGCTCTTAGAGAAAGCCACTTCTTACGATAATATTCAAGCATGCGAATTTTTTGTATTCTAACTCGACCCTCGAATCGTATTCATAATCATGTCTTTTGAAAATGTAACAACTGTTGTTTATTATTTTATAATGACCTATTTATTATCCTAACTTTAAAGAAATGAATTGTATAAACAACTTTTACGGCGTAAGTATAGCAAAATAATTATGTAAATGGAGGGGCGAACAATCTGCATTTAAGCGCTGACCCGGACCCGACTCGAATAAGCAAAGAAACAAGAATCAAAAATGAATACAACAAAAGCCCTCAACTTTCAAAAAAACAAAAAAGAAAATAAGAATATTAATAATAATAATAATGAGCAAGATGTTTGCATTGAGATGTAACGAACTCCCAGGACACTTTTTGTACTAATTATATAAACAAATTTAACGAAAGTCTTATGTAAATGAAATGTAAACGAAGGCCGAGATGTAGCAGCCGTAAACTGATTTAATACTTACAAAATATATACTGTAATTATTTAAACCAAGAAGAAGAACAAACCGCTGTATTCTTTGTGCTTAACTTTGCCTCTCAGTTTATCGTTTATTTTGTTGTAAATGCCACGTTTCGTTTTCGGTTCTAAACAATCAACAGTTTGATAAAATTTCTTCTGGTTATGTATGTATGTATTTTTAGTAAGTAAGTGCGTGCCTCGATATCAACTTGTGCTCGAATCTCGAAGTGCTTCGCTTGGGATGCGTCGTCTCGTGCAATGTTGTGGTGGAGCAGCTCTGGAAACTGCGGCTAGGAAGTCATCGATCCATCGGCTTAGTACAGGCGGAAGGGCTTTGTGTGGACGGCCTGTCCGGGCTTCTTCTTGGGACCCGCACTCTTTGGACGCTTGGTCTCCGAGTTGAGCGAGGGCATGGACACGGAGAGCACGAGGCACTCGGCTGGCAGCGACATGGACGAGGTGAGTGTGGTGGCGCGTTGAATGCGCGGCGCCTTCCAATACTGCGGGGAGGGGATTGGGATACAAAGAGGGCTCTTAGATGGGGTTCATGGTCCGGGGTGGCGGATGCAAAATAGTTCTCGCAGTCATAGCTCGATTGAGATGGAGACTTACAATTTGCTTGATCAAATTTATTTCGATTATTTTTCGTTTACCAATGCATCCAAATGAGGAAGAAGAGGATGTGTGCTCGTGCGTGGCTTTGTTGGAACGCTTGCGGCGTGGGCGTGGCTTGCCAAATGTACTTAAGTTTCTCCAAAAATTAGTTGTCTCAAATCGCAAATCTCAAACCGATACAAACCAAACTGTTGAAATGTTCAAAGAAAAACTAAGTGCAACAACAACAACTCCGGGATTTAATAAATGAAAAAACGTTTTTTTGTTTGTTTATTTTGCTTAAATTTTGCCATTGTTCTTACATTTTGTAACAGGGTGTAAATAAATCGTGAGAATGATGCGCTTGACTAATAAGATACAAATTAATAATAGTAAAAATATGCTTATACGTGGTATTATCTGTTCTGTTCTGTTCGGTTCGGTTTAGTATCTGTTCTGAGTGACTTTGTTCGTCGCAAAAGTATCTAAACGGTTCACATATCATCGGGTCGCATTATCTTAGTCGTATAACATTTAGACGTCGAGTGTAATTGGGTGTCGTTCAACATTTTCAACTAAGCACACGGTTTCTTCGTACGAATCTTGTATAATTTGCTTAAATATTTAGATACTTTTATGTATATATATATATATATATATTTTATGTATATATGAAGTTCTTGTAATACATTGAGATATATAATTTATGTCTTGTATCTGACGATAAAGAGTGCATTGCTCAACTAGTCAATATACTTCGATCTGTATACCAAATACCGCTTCTATGTGGGGTGGTTGTGGTGTAGATGAATCTGCATCTGCAGTCTGCGTGCTTGCACCTCTATCGAATTGTTCGGGTCTTATTACTGGATTGTGAGGGTGTGTGGAAATCATTGCATTACTTTTTCTGCTTGTGTGGCTTTTTGCTTAGATAGTACATTTCAAATTAGCTGGTTCAATGTTCGTTTCGCTTTCAATCTTGGCTATCTTAGCTTGCAAGGAAAAGATATCGGCTCGACATGCATTTCGGGCATTTCGGGCATTTAGCTTTGTTGATTTAAATTTTCATCAGCGCCAGAAGCCGTCATGGATGGTAGTGGACTCTGCGTTCAAGATAAAAATATAAACGTGAATGCGTATCGATTGCTCAAATGATAAGGTAAACTATTACAGAAATAAACCATAAGCCTTGTTAGATCATGAGTTGGTTTTGGAATGCAATGGAGTAAGATTTTGGGGGTCGCAAGCAGTTGCCCTTGAAACCGTTTCGGGATCTATATAGTATGTAAGTATTTATATGGTTTGGATGCAGGTGGTCTGGCAAATCAGCTTCGGTTCGGTTAGTCTATCACAGCACTGTTAAATATTAGGTATATCAAACTATCTATGCATGTATGTATGTATATAATGTACGCAACGGACACATCTTAGAAGAACTTGCAACGCACAAGGACTTACGGGGCTGCGTGATCGAATCGAATCGGATCGGATAGAATGTTTCTATTGTTTCAATAAAATAGCGTCGCATTCGGACCTCCAGTAGTATACTATGTTGCAGTAGCAATCGTAATAGGCTTTAAATAACTCTAATGGACGTAACATTTATACGAATTTCGAATTTAATGCACTTAGTTTCGTATGACTAGCCTAATAAAACGTGTATATATATTCCTATAATAAACGAAAGAAAAGGTTAAGCACAGAAATGAAGAGTACACTTAATAATTCATAATTAATCGTAATATAAAATGGATGTCAGTATTGATGTATGCACATATGATGAGGTCAATGTATGAGTGGCTTTTCTTTCAGTGTTGTTCGTGTGTGTCGAGTGTGAGCGAGCAAAGCACTTTGAGATGGTTAGATGACTTAAATGCTGGGCAGCCTTTCGCTTAACCGTCCAAAGGATCAGAGTCTGGGGAACGGGGTTTCGGTTTGAGCAATCGCGGATCAGTATATTGTTCAAAATTTGTACTATCCTACGTTGTATAGGGTTCTTGACCGTTGCCATAAATAATACTTGTGTTCGCTACATACTAGGGGACTAGGGGAAGTTAACAAACATCGGGCTGCTGTCTTCTGCCCCCGGAACAGTGACCCGAGCTGAGGCTGTGGCTAAATTCGATTAATACCTGGCCGGATCTCAAGAGGCTCCGCTCCAAGGATCCGCCCAGGGGCAGGACAGCTCATATCCTCGACCTATATTCGTCGGTTTAGTGTGCAATTTAAAATAGAAACTCTTGCAATACTCAGCCGAGACTTTTTTGGCTGAGTTTGGGTGTTTTTTAGTTCTTGTTCTTAGTTTTGTCCTGTTTAGTCCTGCAACAGTTACAGTTATCGTTTGGCTTAAGGTACAGTTCAGTAGTTGATGGATGTCTTTTCGATACTCGATACTTTTCGATATCGAGCTCGGGTTCGATTTCGATTTCGATTCGGCTGATTAAAGCTAGGAGGGAGTTCATTTAAAAAGCGACTCGAATATATTGTTACACACACAGTCTGAGTTACAGAGACCGAATTCTAGGTGGATCGTGGCAATCAAGCGCCCTTGCGCCGCAAACTACATTAGCAGCCGGTTAAAGCGAGGGGGAGACAGAGAAAAAAGAGAGAGAGATTTGTTTAGAGAATCTTTTCTGGTACAACACATGTCAAATTGATGGATGGAAAGCGCTCTTGCTACCAATTTTGTTCTTGTTTATTGTCATCGCCAATGAATCTCAGTTTGGGTTTGTGGGAAATTCATTTTTAAATGCAACGTAATGGCAATTAACTCAACGAAATGATAATCTGAACGAAACGAAAGGTTACAATCACAAAAACTAAACAGATATCGAATGCCCGCCATCGAGACCTGAAAGTGCCAACAAATACTTTGTCCAGATGTTACTTCTCATTAATTACGGATAGGTGATCTTTTGGTGGGAGTTCTCTGAAAGCGGTTCCGGGTGGCAAGTGGGAATGGTGACTGTGGCTGGTTTTTGGGTTACGTGTGAGTGTGTGGGTCTCTTTTGGGTGTGGTGCTCTGTTAGTGGCTTGATCGTAAACCATAAGGTGTTAACGCAATCAATTACAATTACGGATTACATAAAAATGAATTTCTCGACGCAAACACAAAATGGGATATCGATAATATTAGATTAATTCTTTTTGTTTCCTTCTTAACGAACTAAAAAAAAGGTCTAGTAAATCAGGGTTAGGTTTAAGTTAAATTCTAGCGTTCAATACGTAACTACAACGAGCTTATGTACACGTAGTTTACCTGTGTTGGTGGTGTTGTCAGTGCAACAGAGTGATCAACATTTTTCAAATAATCCTTATCATCGAAAATCTTCTTTTCACCGCCACCGGGCTTGTGCTTTACATTATCCAAAGAGCCAACTTTGCTTTGTGCCTTAATTTCTATTTTTTGCGTTTGGATCTGAAAAGTAGCACCGGCACCGGCAACGTACAGAAAACGATTAGCAAATCATTCGTTCCAAAGTGTTTCGAATCGACGACCCAATGGGCCGTTTTTGTGGGTTATTATTTAGGACACAGGACGTCGGCCAATCGAGGACACACAACTGAAATTTGGAATTTAACACACAGAAACACGGGGACAGAGCACGGGGAACGTAACAAATGGATATCATCAAAGGTAAAGGTACAAAAAATATTCTACTATCTACTGGGTAGGTGTGGTGCCTTTTTGGGAGATATGTATATCAAAAAGTGAGGCTTAGGTGTTCCAAAAAGATCAAAAATAAGAAAGACATGATGCATCTAAGGGTTCGTACAAAAGCACACATAGGATGCACACAAATATATATCAGATGTACACAGAGGAAAAGAGTTATCACGACTACTTACATCCTTGGGGTTGTTATCCTTTGAGTTCGTTGTGTGTGTTTAATGGTTTAGTTAAAAACAAAATACAATTTCCAAAATATTGTTTAAACATGTTTCGGTTCGTTAAAATAAGGATGGAAAAATAATAAGTTATTCTCGATTATTTAGGTATTCGGTATAAGTTAGGAACTGAACGGAATGATTTCCCTCAACGCTGTAAAATACTAGGATGACCCCAATACTAGGATAGGTGTGTATTACTCCATTTTTAGTCAACAACCAGGTGGCAGGTATATGTACATCTGGTGTGGGTGGGTTACCTACCCCGCTAAAACTCTACCTCCTCCTCATTATACAAATTCTCATCCAGGCGCTTGTTACTGGCGCAGTGGCCGACTATCTTGGAGCCCTCGCCATAGATGATGTTCATCTTCCTATCGTAGTTCTGGAAAGTTGTTCAAGGCATTGGTTTAGGGGTGTTCTGCGTGTTAGTTGGTTGTAGTTGTTCTAGGGTTGAACTCCTCGATGCGTGAGTGTCGGACACCGAAGGAGGGTTTTAACTTGCAGCATGCTTGTTAACGCTTAAAACTAAGAGAACATTGCGGCCCCACATGCACTGAGAGAAGCCCATGCCCATGCCCGTGCCCATGAACATGCCGGGCTATTGTTGGTAACAAAACGAGAGAGTAGAGCATCCAAAAACCAACGAAAGCCAACGTCAATCGGAAATCATACTTAACCACTACAAAAATCAATGGGAACTCGTTCGGTCTCTGGGTCAAACTCAAACATGAAACGGTGGGGTCACATGACGGGTTGGGGGTGGGAGTCACAGGGGTCTGCATACCTTGATATCGCCGCCGCCGGGCTGGTGCTTCACGTTGTCCTTGGAGTTGACCTTCGACTTGGCCTTGTTGTTGAAGTCCATCTTCAGGGTCTCGATCTTCTTGTCCCCGCCACCGGGCTTGTGGGCGGCGTTCTCCAAAGAGCCGATTTTCGACTTTGCGTTCCACTGCAACTTTGTTGTTACTATCTACGGATTTGCAGTGCCGGATTTGTGGAGGTTTGGTGGTGCGAATGTGTGCGGATTCGTTGGTTGTAAGTTGTAAATAGATACAAGGTAGGTAAACGATTATAAGCCAGAGTCAAATATCGATCCAATGATAGATATCCCGCTGCGCCGTCTGTCGCTGTCAATGTCAGAGTCGTCGCACCCAACTCTGGCACATCCAGTTCAACGACGGAGGCGCAGGCGGATACGGATACGGATGGGGTAGAGCTTATACGCTACATAAGGCAACGGAATTATGCTGCTAAGTGTCGCTGCGAATTGGTAATTGCATTTCCTACAACAAGATACGAGACTCAAGATACCGTGCTGCCGCCATCTATAATGGGCATAAGTATATCTCAAATCAAATCGCAAATCGACCGTGAAATTGAGTTTGCCAATACAATACGAGTTACTTTACAAAATACGCGACTATACGTTACTTTTCTTTTTTCGAGAGAGCTTTTCTCTCGGTATTACAAAAGCCATTTGTAGATGAGAGAAATTTACAAAGATATATGAGAGAGAGAGCTAGAGTTATGTCCTGGGTTACCCCAGCAGGAATGCTTTGAATGGATACACCGGTCCCGCCCTGGATTACCCTCTAAACTCGAGTTGGACCTTCCCAAACGTACCTTCTTCTCGCCGCCCTTGGGCGCGTACTTGTCGTTCTTGGCCTCGATGCGGGGCGCCGCCTTGATTTCGATCTTCTTGGACTCGATCTTAACGTGGCCACCGCCCGGCTTGTAGGTGGCATTGTCCAGGGATCCGATTTTGGAGCGAACCGCCTTCAGGTTGGGCGAAGGCGCATGTCCGACCTGTACCTTATTCATTGGAACTGCAAGGGAGGTGTTTATATTATAAATAAATTATTATTATCATGGCAGATTTAGAGAAATTAAAAAGGGAGTTCTTAGTAACTCAAAGGTGTCACAGCAGAGTGGCTCACACTCCGAAAGCTCGGAGGAACCTCGGCACCTCTGCTCTAGGACACTATAACTCAAACTCGAACTTAGGAAGAGATATCGCTCACCTTTCTTTACTGGCTCGGGCTCTGGTGTCTTAAGGAGCAAGCGATTCTTCGAGGCACTGCGCGACTTGGGTGCCGATTTGTTCGAGGGCGTGGCACTCGGTGGACGCGACGTGCCAGGCTTCGACGATGTCGATGTGGGCGTCTTCACCGGCGAGCTGGGCGAATTGGGTCCGTTGCGATCCTGTCGGGGTGAGAGAATCACAGAATAAGGTTCACAAAACTGGCCAATTATCTGCATTCCCTCCGTTGATTACTAGCAAGTAGGTCGAGTCGGCCATGATGACGAGATGCATCTTGGGGCTGTTGCTGTGGAGCTGTGGACGCGGTTTATCAACTATTTATGACTGGCTTTCAACACTCCCTGGCTTGCCGGAGCTGTCAACGTAATGCCATTGGCATTTATGACTGCCGCTAGATCTGGCCATCCGCCTGCCGATGTCGTCGTCGATGTCGATGTCGGTACGAAGGACTTATAGTTTATGCATTGTTTTATCGATTGTCGCCGCTTCGTGTCGTTTTTGCATATGGATGGCTGTATTTATAGAGCCAACAACCGCTTTGCAGATATATGTGTGCTATGATTCCTGCCCCTCCCCTCTCTGCTGTAGTTCCCTGGTAACTCCCCGAGTTCCCCCGCCCCGCCCCATTTCGTGTTTGGCACTTATCTAGGCACAGATATCACCAGGCTTATAAATCGCTTTTCCTGTGTATTTCTCTTCGGCGACTGACTACTGGCTTCTTTTTGGGAGTTTCCGCCTCGCACCTGCTACCTGCTGGGCTCACGTACCGCATATATAGTATAGTATCTCTAGGGTGAGAGTGAGAGATATATGTTTTGTCTGCTCGCCCGACTTTTGTCGCACTTTCTGCGGGTTTTTCCGACGCGCCAACTACCGTCTGCCAAGACAAAACTTAGTCTGAACTTTGGCGTCTGCACACGAACGCCAGCCAACCTGGGGAAACTGACAAACTGAGCAACTGGCGGAACTGTCGCAGACAAAAGTCGGGCCTGCTATATGCTATTTTCTATACGGTCTCCATTGGAGCGTGGAGCAGAGCTCTCAGAGCTCGCCCGCTGGCAGCCCCGGCCTTTTACAGATATTTATGATTTGTGAACAGAGACGGTCAACGGAATTAAATTAATTTGTCGCCAGTTCCAGTTAATTTCCTCTCAATTAACGTAGACGCAGCAGCCGAAGAAGTCTCAATTTATGGCCAACTAGTTAACTGGTTCAAAGCCAAAGCAAAACTCACCTTCTCCTGAGTGGACTCGTCCACGCCGCTGTCATTGTCACCCTCTGAAATGAGTTGATAAGAAACGAGTTAATAATGGGGTCTAACTTCACTCAGCTCAAGTTTTGGGCGGAAATGAACTTAAACTAAAAACTTGACAGGAAAAATAAATTGATTTGATTTGAGCAAATCGATTTTATAGTTCTTTAAACATCGTAAATAATAGGAAACCTTATTTAAACTTGCATAAAAAATGCTTTAAATATGATATTTCAAATGAATCACTTCTTGTACGGAATTATTATATATAATAATATAATATTTAGTACATAAACTCATAGATGGCTTCACTTATGATACATATCTACTTAGATTGGATTGTCTTACTGAAACCGGGACCCTTCCTGGCCTCTACCACCGGGGGGCTCGTCTCGAAGGGCGGCTCCGTCTCCTCCAGCAACGGCGAGCCCATGGGATCGGCCCTTGGGTTGAATGTCTTGAGCGGGGTCACTGCCGGACCCATGATCACGTCATCGTCGTCGTCGTTGTTGTTGTGAGCACTCGCTGCCGAAAGTGGGCGTAGTTGCTGCGGTGGCTGGTGTTGCTGTTGTTGCTGCTGCTGTTGCATGTGTTGCTGCAGCTGCTGTGGTTGCTGTTGCTGCTGCTGTTGCTGTTGCGGTTGCATGGGCGGCTGGTTGAAGGGCGGTCTGAAGGGTGCCTGCAGCGGCTGACCCGGCAGCGGTCGTGGAAAAGTGGGCGGCGGTGGACGCGTCATATTTTGTGGTGGCAACGGCCTGGCGCCAGGCGGCATACCCGGTACCCCGGCTGCCGGATTCCAGGGAAAGCCACCCGGTGGCCTTGGCGGTCCCTGGCCAGGCGGACTAAGTGGTCCGCCGGAGTTGGGCAAGCGTGCCTGCTGCATGCTCTGCTGACTTAACTGGGGAGGCGGCATGCCAGGCCTCATACCCGGCGGTGGCGGCCCCATGAGCAGGTTGCTCTTGCTGTCTGTGGTTCGCAGTGGTGGCGGCGCCATCTGCCTAACCGCCATGTTGGGGGGCGGCATGGGTGGACGCGGTCCCATACCCACCATTGGCCGGGCACCGGCGAACGGAGGACGCGGCTGGGGCGGTCCCACCGCGGGACGCATCTGCGGTGGCAAGACAAAGTTCTGTGGTGGTCGCACATACTCAGCATTGGGTTTACTCAGCAGCTTGGGCGTGCTATTGGGATTGGTGTTCAGGGTGGAGGAGGTGCTGGTGCTGGGCTTGCTGTGCGAAATGGTGCGTTCTTTGGGTGCTGCCGCATTGTAGGCGGTGTAGTCAACTGTGCTCTGCTGTGGCCGCTGCTGCTGCTGGAGCTGTCTGGACTCGTAGAGGGTTGGGTACTCTGTCACTGGTTGAGCACGCAGTGGCTGCTGTTGGGTACGATTAATGGAGCTCTGATCTGGATTAGGCGCCTCATAAGTAGGACGTTCTACTGGTCCCTTGTTGGTTAGGAACTCTGTATTCAATTGAGATCTTATCGGCTGCTTGGAGCGATCTGGGGACACTGAATCCATCTCATAGGCAGCATTACTGCTGGAGTAATCAGCGTTGAGAGGAGATCTTGGCTGTGGCCTGGCAGATGAATCAGCGGCACTGTTGCCCAGATACTCGGGGTTCAGTTGAGGTCTTAGCGGCTGCTTAGAGCGATTTACCGATACCGAGTCTGCTTCGTAAGTTGAACGATCTGTCGGGAGATACTCCGACTTCAACTGGCGACCCTGCTGCTGAGCTGCATCCTCCTTAGCTCCGCCGTACTCCTTCTGCGAAATCTCCTGGCTGGATCGCTCGCCTCGAGTCTTCTCCGTGCCGTACATCCTGGAGCTGGAGCTAGGACTTCTCGCCTGCGGTGTCGGTGCAGAAATGTGCAAGTGTCTGGTAACCCGATAGCTGGCAAGGTTCGAGGAGCCGCCAGAGCGGTGGCCAATGCCACACGTGGCCCCGCCAGCGCCCACTCCCACGCCTCCAACTGGCCCATATCATTTGCATATGTATGGCCATATATCGCAGGGCCAACAACAAGGAGCGGTGTGGTGAGTGTCAGTGTGGGTGCCAGGAGTCATGTATCCGCGGCAGACGTATCAATACGATTCACATTGAGTGGTGCTTTCAAATTTGATGGCTCTTTCTGCATTTGTTTACATTTTATTGTTTTGGCATTCTCGGCATGCTCTGGGTCTCTGTCTCTCCCCGTCGGTCGGCGGCGGTCCTCTTTGGTTACCATTAGGGAATTTTGTCATGAATTTCGGTTGCCAGCTGTAACATGACCCAAATTGTTTTTGTGACTTATTGATTCAACAAAAGTTTGTGTTTCGGCTTCGCTTTCGGCAGTTCTAAGTCGCACAAATCGAATGCAGGCCGAGAGCAAATCGCTGTTTGATTTATTTCGCAAAGGGTTCGATCCCGATCCGACCCGCAATGATATGTATGCAAGGTCGCCTTGCCGGAATAATGCGGCCATTAATACCGCTGTCATATTCAAATTATGCTCGTAAATCGCTTGTGCATGGGCAATTGGCGGTGCTATAGTGCTGCTCTTGAATTGCACAGGTAGGCAGGTACAGGTACAGGTACTCGACTTGAACCACCACCACCAGAAGGACTCACCGCATCGGTATCACTCATGTCGGAGGAGGAGGCACTATGTGGCACTGGGATCCGGACGCGGACTCTGGACTCGTTCTCGTTCTCGTTCTCGGCACTGCCTGGCAATTAACTTTGTGCGGCCGCGGCGGAGAAAAAAAAGAACCGAAAACTTTTGCATTTAGTTTTGGTGTGTTACCTTTGGAGGGCAAATCGATAAAATAGCACAGACCCACCGAAAAAAACGGCTAGTAATTCCCTTTAAACTGCTGCTGCTACTGCTGCTGCTGGAGGAGCTCCAAACTGGGGCCTCAGCACGTGCAACATTCGACTCGCAACTGAACTTGTGCCGAGTCAGAGGCAGAAACGGACTCGTCGTCGGATTCGCCAACTTCCTGGCCAACTAAAAGCACTGAAAGGAGGCCTGTCAGGCAGCAGGGTAACTGCAAATTAGGGCCACAATGATTTGTTTCCCTGTCGCGGCTGACATAAACCGAAATTCCACACAATGTTCATGTCAACCGCAACAATGACAACTGTCATTTGTGGCCAAATGGTCTTGGCCAAATTGATTATCAACAATCGCTCGCTGAGCGCGGTCAGGGGGGAGGGGGGCGGAAAGCCAACAATTGCAGGTGCAACTCCGACTGCGGCACATAAACCACAAAAGTTCGGGGGAGCCCCTTCTAAGCGCAACTGCGCCGCTTTTCAATTAGATTCCTCGCTCGCAGGGCCCAACCAGGGAAATATTGTTAACAAACTTGGTCCTCTGGCAATTGAATTTCGCTGCGGGAAGGGGCTGGCGGGGCTTTGGCTTCCCCCCGGATGTGGGGAAGGCAACTGCCACTGCAGTTGCGATTTTATCACGGACACACCGACAGACGACAGGCGACCGACGACCGACCACTATCAATTGTTGCAGTTCGCCGTAAAACCGAGCCGTGCAATTGTATCGATTTTTCTAGCCAAGAGGGCAATAACTTGGCCACGTACAGTCTGAGAAGGCTAATGCACTTTGCACTTTGCGCTCACCGCAAGGATGTTGTGTGGGAAGTCGCTTAATTCCCGTCTGAATGCAGTCACAAACTCCTTCCTAACTGCTTGGCAAAGGGTGCCCTGCAGCTTGTATTACTCTTCGATATTGTTTTATATATTTCCTTTAGCTTGGCTTATTTATCAAAATATTTTACTCGGCTGTGTGCTTCGCGACGCCAGCTCTGACTGCGTTGTGTTTGGCGCGAGTGTTAAAACTCGACTGCTTTTATTTGCTTTGAAAAATTTCGAATTACAATACTTAGAATTTGTTTTGATACGCCTGCCGCTGCCCTGCCTCTCTTTGGACTGGCGAAGCAGCCGCTCGTAAACTTCTCGGGGCGCATAAACAGAAAGTGTCCTTGCGCAGTTCAAAGAGCAGGATATTTTCGTGGAGCCAAGGCAGAGCCAAAGGCAAAGCCTCAACCAGAGCTCTGGCGTCGCCTGGCTTATTCTATTGACATACAAATTTATTAGTGGGGCGCCGGGGAAAAATGCAAATTCAACACGCCAATCCGGAGCGGAGCAGGGAGGCCCAGCCAGGCCAACATCGGGGTAACGTTGATTTTATATGCAGATTTCATTTGACTTGATTAATTTAATGGCCCACGGGGGAGGCATGGACGCGCATTTGTGCAATTCCTTTGCAATCCTTTGCCCCTAATGCCCCCCCAAGCACATACGGAGGGAGCTGTGTTTGGAAGGGAGGCAGCTACAGCTACAGGCACCGCCTGCCACGCACCGCATCATATTTATTATCCAGGTGTTGTTGTCATAGGCTCCCCTAATTGTTGTCTATTTACAGGCGGCCAGCACGCAAGACGGCAGAGCAGCGCAACGTTCTAATGCGTAGACATAAAAGTAAACCAGAGACGAGCCCAACTGACATGAGGTTGGCTGAGAATAGAGAATAGACCTCTTCGGCGGTGGTGGGAGATGGTCTCCTGGCTAATGTCTGCCTGCTTCTTTAGCCTAATTCGATTGTCAAGGTTAGTTGTTGGCTGGCGAAAGAGTTTACTTTCGACCTGGTTGCCTAGGTTAGTTTATATTCGTATTTATCATTTATTGTAGGCAATTAATATTCTAATTTGATGTAATATTTAGTCATTTAACATACCAATACAAGTGAAGCCATCTTGAGTATATATTAATGTATTATATATGTAGTATAAGTCAACCAACTTTTGTCTTTCAATATCTGCATACATACCTGAAAAAGAAGAAACATACTATATATAGTACTATTTACAAACGGTTTTAATACAGAACGTATTGCTAATATAAAAAATATACGATAATCCAAGCTTATTTAAATATAACGACAAATAAATTCGCGGCGCCTGCTTTCCAATTCGCCGCGTGGTGTGTGTCTCAGTTAAGCAAATGCAACAACCCAAGAGGTAGTTAGCATACTTATTTTAGTACAAAGTCTGGCATCACCGTTAGATTTCGTCAGTATGGCCATTTTAGAGAAAGTTCGACTTGCAAGCTCGCCTTTCGCGGAATATTTAAATTATAACTAAAACTTGTTCTGAGCAAAAGCAGCTGCGGCAGAAGCTGCATAGAATTTATTAAGAAATTAATTTATTACTTTTTGTCACAAATGTTAAACATTTTCACAAGCAAAATATTCAATTTAAATCAAGCTTCAATTTAAAATAAATCGATTTAGTTTAATGAGATAGAATTAGTTAAAAGTTATGCAAAGCGAGTGCATTTAATTGGAAACGCACGCAAACCAAGGCCGAATTACTGGTGTTGTTGTCACTCGGTTGCGTTGGGGGTTGGTTTTGCCACCCCCAAGTGCTTTCGATTTCCATTCTAACCGCCCGGCATTTGTTTTGCTTTTTCGGGGGATGCAGCTCGCTTACGCTGTATCTATCGGCATGCCTTCCCTTTTTTGGTTGGCTTCCTTCCCTTGGTCAATTCCGTGCCCTACGCTATGCTCATTGATTATTCTATTCAGCATTCCTGTAAGCACTCCGGCGAGGGCGGAATCCTCATGTGGTTGCTGGTCTCGCAAACTGCGCATGTTTGGTCAGACTCGAAATATCCTGCGGCGTAGAAGATGAATCACGGATGGGTTTTTAAAAGAAACCCAAGGCGGCAAGGCAGGTGGTTAACACAGAAAGACATTTTGAGATGAGGGAATATTGTTTAAAGCTACCTCACTTTGAGTTGAAATAGAAAATAGGCTTTGCCAATAAAACAATTTAAATACCCAATTAAGAGGAGAATATTTGCTTCCGGAATCTAAGATAGGTATTATTAACAAGCTTATAATGTCAGCTATTACTCAAGTTAACAAGACACTCTTTCTGGCCAAGGAGATGAAGCTTAACACACCAAATTGTGTAGTAGTAACCATAAACAAAGTGTATCAGATACATTTCACAAATATAAACATATAATCAAAAGGTTTCGATCCTTGACATTTATCCATCTTTAATTTATACTTGTGTCTGATAATTCCAAGCTGCGATTGGTTCTCCCTGCGGCTACACCTTATCAATTAATCAAGAGCCGAATTTATGGCTATATTATCGACTAGGACCTCAGGTGACGTGCATTTCGTGTCGAACATGGTTAGATTTATGGCCGGGCGGTAGGAGCTAGGTGGCTGGGTAACTTTAACATTTGTATTTTTGACGCACTTCGATTATTGATTGCCTTCCACAAAATGTGGCAATTGTCTGTGCGGCAGCCGCACGCACGATACCCGATGTCGGCCAAAACGGGCGATACCGCCCCGTATATGGTCTTGGCTAAAAACTACAAGCAGAACAACAAATTATGCGGCGTCTGCCCAAAGAGGCAGTGGCCACTGGGGTAGCAATGGGGATTGGGCAAGCGGCAACCCACCCAACGGCTCCGAAGATACTCCGACTCCGACTGCGACTCCCCAACGAAAGTGCAGATACATATGCATGGCCATAAGCCCGTGGAAACTGGTGGAAAATCGCTGGTAAAATCGAGTAAATCGAAATCAGAGCAGGTCCCCGGTCCCAGACAGCCGCCGTTGGCCGAGTTTATTGAACTGGAATATCGGTATTGTCAGCCGACGCTCTGTTCGCGCCGAAGCCATTTGACAACTCTTTTGTGGCTTTAATTAGAGGGCAAAGCGGAGTACTCGGAGTACACGGAGCTGGATTTGCGTGTCGCGTGTCTAGCGACACTTTGTTCGCGGGAAAACAATTAGGCAAACACCCAACCTGCCACTGCACCCACCAGCCAGCCTGAGCCGCGAACCCTGAACCCTTGAGACTCCGGAGACTCCGCCACCCGAAACTCGGAGCCTTATTAATTTTGCAGCAAACTTTATTGATCAAACTTTTAATTCTGTAATTAATTAATCAAACCAAAACTGTGCCGCATTCCGCGCTTTAAGCTGCGAGATGCATCCATCAGATACACAATGCATTAATATGCCGGCAGTTACGAGACAATAACAACCTAATGGACGCTCATTGTGCGCCATGTGCATGCTAATTGTTGCACCTCCAAGCAGGCACAAGGCATTGTAGGGTTAATACCAGATATTCCATGCCTAAGCTCGGCTGCCAATACCATTTTTCCGACTAATTAATTAATCGTTAAGACCATATGCGGGCGGGGGAGCCAAGCGTATCCCAAAAGTCACAAAAAATCACAAAATCTGAACAACCAACTTTCGTCTTGCTTGAATTAACTGAGGCAAGGCGTGGTCGCCGAATGCCTCACAAATATGGCTCCAAATATTCGGTAATTGTTTCTCCGAGCGGAAACCTTAACAATTAGCAGAGTTTTTAAAGCCGTTCGGTAAAAAGTATCTACAAAAGCACAAAAGTATCTAGCGCACGCCCCCGTTTGCTGGGTTCTCTGAAGACGGAGAAGAGAAAAGAGAAAAACACGGGGGAAAATCAATTGCAGAGCCAAATGCAAATGAGAAACGAAACTGTCGCTCAGCTGGCAGCGTTTTGTGATAATTGAAAAGCCAAGCGAAATAGGCGACAGAAATTGCACCGAAACTTGGCTATTTTTAAAGACCGCGAGCGCTGAATAATAATAATGTGCAAAGAGATACGTTTGTTTTCGTTTCTCAATTACGTCACGCGAATATATGAATATATATTTTGAAATATGACTGCCACAGAAAGAAAGTGTCAGCTGGAAAGTCATTTCACCTGGTTATCAGCTCGATTACGAGCTGGCGGAGTCCCTAATCGCGAACCTAGATGATGTAGAGCAGGTGTCAACGGGTGACTTCATGCGGATGAGAGCGCTGATAGTAATCAACAACTATATTCGCACTAAACAAAGCTAACGCGGCGCTGCTTTGTTATTGTTTTTTATTATTATTATTTAACAGAGAGCCGGTTTGCTCTTGACTTGATTTAATCATCAGCCGAGGCAGGGGTGTACTTTGGCGCACACACACACAACACCCGCTAACCCAATGAGATATATTGCCGACTGGGGAATGCCCTGGCAGGAACAGCTCGCAATTATATGTATTATACGATTTACCCAGCAAATTCCGCCTAGCTAACCGACCTTTCGGTGGGTAGGTGCACTCGCTGCTTGATTCGAAACGAGGTCAGCTGCAGAGCGACCGCAACATAAGCACGAGCTCGAATGGCTGATAACTTTTATCGCCGTGCCCGTATCTGTGTATCTCTGTATCTGATAGATACACACACTGGAGCCTCGACAATGCAGCTCTGGCAGGGAGCACAATTAAAAGCTGTCCCTGTTGCAGGTCATTACCCCGCCTCCCACGCATCCTGCTCCCCCCCACAAGCCAGTATGCCAGTCAGACGCATCACACAGACAGTCGAGCCCCCTTCAGACGGCCTTAAGCCGAGCGGCTGAGCAAACAGATCGCACACAATAGCTCGGCGCACCGAACCTGCCAAATCTATTTGCATAATGTCCCCTGCCTGAAACCGGCTGGATGGAGGGCATGACGTGAGCCGGAGCTGCATGTTCGCCTGACATAACCGTAACTGAACAGTCGTCAATGTCCTGGGGTGTGCCGGCAGCACACTTCCTTTAATTGAGCCATTGCCAATGCAGTCGGAGATGGAGAGGCGTGCCTGGAACTTTCCCTAATTGATTTTCTACGGCGAACGCGGCGTATGCGTAATACGGTGTGAAATCACTCTTACCTTTCTGCTCCTGATTGGCCCTCGCAGGTGCGGGTTTCTGTGGCTGCTGCTGCGGCTGCTGCTGCTGCTGTTGCTGCTGCTGTTGCAGTTGCTGTTGCAGTTGCTGCTGTGGTGGCGCCGCCGCTTCCTGTTGCAGCTGCTGGAGCGACTGAGCCTGGGATTGGGAATGGGTGTCGCCTAGTGCTGGCACAGCATCCAGCGCCGAGCTTTTCTCCAGGACATCCGCCATGTTGAAAGCCGAGCGAGAGTGTGTGTGTGTGTGTGGGTACGTATGCGTGTGTTGGTTGCACTTACGGGAAAACGGGATGCGGTACTTTTGTGTGTGTATATCCTTGCGTCCGAATCCTTTTCACTTTTGCACTGTGCACTGTGGCGGTATTCGGTGTTTTTCTCGGTGTTTCGTGTTTAGAATGCCTTTGGATCTCTCGCCTCTCTATTGCATTTCTAACCCCAGGGGCAGAGCGCAAAAAATAATGCACTTTTTCAGCGTTGCGACACGCTCACTCGCACTTCACTGGCACTCGGCTAATTTATTTGGATTTTTGCTGGTGCAAATTTTGAAACGGCAAAGGCAGCGCAGCTCCGTCGGCTGTTTTGTATCTTTTTGGTTTGTTATCTCGGTTTCAACTGATTTTCAATGCGTTGAAAATTCCCAACTAACCGGCGCGCGCCGCTGAGCTTTTCCTAAAGCTGCTCCGCCAGGGCTTTTTATAAGCTTTAATGGATCGAGTCCCCACTGAAAAAGAGAGACAAACTGCTTTGGAAAATTGGTAAACTGCTTTGGAAAATGGGCAAACTGCTTTGGAAAATTAGCGAACTGCTTGGTTTGTTGCCTTTGTAATGTGTTCGGAATGCATTTTCACACCTAGATGGCGCTTTTTAAATTTAACGTTCGTTTCTATGGCAGCTATATGATATAGTCGTCCGATCCGGCCCGTTCCGACATATATAGCAGTGAGAGTATATAGAAGACTATCTGCAAAGTTTAATTCAAATAGCTTTAAAACTGAGGGACTAGTTTGAGTAGAAACGGACAGACGGACACACGGACGGACAGACGGACATGGCTAGATCGACTCGGCTGTTGATGCTGATCAAGAATATA
>JAEIIH010035948.1:55986-75743 GCA_018904745.1 Drosophila orosa
GGACGGAGGGACGGACGGACAGACGGACATGGCTAGATTGACTCGGCTGTTCATGCTGATCAAGAATATATATACTTTATAGGGTCGGAAATGACTCCTTCACTGCGTTGCAAACTTCTGACTAAAATTATAATACCCTGCAAGGGTATAATAACATGTAATCACTTCTAAACAGTTTTTATTAAAGATAATGTCAGTCCAAATTACATTTTAAAGAAATTGTAGCATTATTTGATATCCCCAAATGCATTATTTTCTATTAATTCGTTCTTTTGCAGTAGTTTTCCCATCGAAACCCCATTTTCTTTATGTTACTCACCCTATCTCAGTTGAATCTCCTCCCGGGATCCGCTCCCCCGCCGCCACAGACCCCGGTTCCCAGTTCGAGCATCACATCAGAGTCCTGGCACTGACTCGTGCTCGTCTCGAGGATGCTGATGCCGGTGGTGTTATCCGTGCTTACGAAGGGCGTCTCGCTGAAGCGCACCTCCACCGTCTGCTCATCGCCTGAGTCCAGGTAATCCCCATCCGTCTCATCCGTTCGCCGTCGAATGCGTCGGTTGAGCTCCAGCTGCTGGTGGTGCGTCGGCTGGAGCTGGTGCATCTGGTGTTCACCGCCGTGGACGAGGGCGGCATTGATGCCACGACCGCTGAGGATGGGCGAGACTGCGCCCGTGCCGTTGCCATAGGTCGGCTCCCTGGGGATGATCAGCAGCTTTTCCTTGGGCAGACACGTCTCCTGGGTGATCCCGTTCTCGTCCTGATCGTCGGCATCCAAGCTGCCCCCGCCTCCCAGGCCCCCGTCACCCTTGCCGTGGTGCAGCCTGGGGCCGCAGGTGTTCCGATCGGAGCGATTGTAGCCCCGGGTGATGTTGATGATGTTGTTGTTCGAGGGATTGAAGCAGGGCAGGACGTGCTTGAACTCCTTGCGGAAGTTCTCGTTCAGCCAGGCGTAGAGGAAGGGGTTGTAGCACGTGGAGCTCATGGCGATCGAGTGGGCCACGAAGAAGAACAGGATGTAGAAGCGCCACTCGTTGGACTTGTCGTCGAAGTCGTCGAAGATGTTCACCACGTTGATGGGCAGCCAGCTGAGTCCGAAGACACCCACCATGGCGATCAGCATGCGATTGGTGCGCTTCTTCCGGTCGCGGTCCGCCTCCTCGCGCCGTGAGGACTTCGAGCCCGGCTTGGCCCTGGCCCGCTGGTTCAGCTTCACGGAGATCCACACGTAGCAGATGGAGATGATGAAGAAGGGCAGCACGAACTGCAGCGTGGTGGTGATGGCGCCGAACACCTTCCGGTACTGCTCGGACGGCCAGTTCTCCTCGCAGTACACCCTCACGTACGGCATCTCCGGACCCGTCATCCCGCCGGTCATCACCTGCCTGTACGCCTCCGCCGCCGAGGTGGCGTCCGGCGCCTCGATGAATCCCGATCCCTGGGCCACGTAGCTGCCGTTCAGCATGAGCGCTGCCTCCGACAGCGTCTCGTTGCCACCCTGGGTGCCGTTCACCAGCTCGTTGGTCATCTTCATGTACATGCCGTAGGGCACGGTGGCCAGGAGGGCTATCACCCAGATGCTCACTATGATCCCGATGCAGGTGGAGAGCTTCATGCGCGGGTGGAACGGGTAGATGATCACGAAGTACCGGTCGATGGCGATCGAGGTCAGGGTCAGAGTGGATATGTAGATGCTGCAGCCTTGCGCGAAGGACACCAGATGACACAGGGTCCTCCCGAAGGCCCAGCGACCCATGAAAGTGTAGAGCGGCGTGAAGGGCACCGCCAGGACGCAGAGCAGGATGTCCGAGAGGGCTAGGTTCGTGATGAATATGTTCGTTACCGTCTGCATGGCCCGGTTCCGCAGCACCACGTAGCAGACCAGGACGTTGCCGAAAACGCCCAGCACGAAGACCGTGGCGTACAAGACATAGAAGAAGATCTGCACTAGCTGATTGTGGATGATCCCGCCAGTCCTTTCGTCCTCCGCCGCCTCTGCCGCCGCGGCCGCAGCCGCTGCAGCTGCTGCGGACACATCTCCCAGGCTCACGCTCGTGCTCCCGGGAGAAGTTAGGCTCCAGTTGCTCGTGCTGGCCAGTGGCAGCTGCGTGGTGGTGGCCAGCCAACTGAAGTTGGCCATCTCTCGATCCGGCTGATGAGTTGAGTGCTGGGTTGGAGTGTGTACTGGATGGCAGAGTGTGCCCGAGTGGCTGCCGGTGGTTCCGGTCCGGATGCGCACCACTTAAGCAACCATTTCCGTCGCCGCCGGAATTGAGCTGCTTTCTGGATGATGGCCTGCCCAAAAACCTCTTGGCTATTCACAAGGCCGGCTGCCACATTACGCTCATCGCTAATTGACTTGGCCTTTGGGTTCTGTAAATTAACAGAAAAAACGAAGAGATTTTAGTTTGTAAGCAGACTGAAAGGATTTAAGCTTTAGCATTGCTTTAATTATCTTTAATTTTTATAAACGTTAAATCCATTAGGAGAAAGCTCCATTTCTGGAAATCGATTACCAAAAGAAAGGGTGCTTACAATAGCGTTAGATATGTTTGTAGTGTTCTTCTTTTAGAAAGGTCTTTGCCACGAATTTGGCCTTAACCTTAGTTAGCTAAAACAGTTGGAATATTCCATGATAGATTCGCATAACATTTACTTACATTAAACTTAGTTCAAAGTTTTCCGTGAAGAATACTTCTTAAACGGACTTAAAAAGTAAGTTTTTGCTTTGCTACAGCCATTCCTCCTGCCCCGTCTCACTTTCCTTGTTTTGCCTTTTGTTTGTCTGCTTTTTGGCCAAAAGGGATTAAGTTGTTGCCTTGACTGGCTTTTATTTTTAGTTGCTGTCAGACACGCTCCCTCGGCTTCGAGCTTCGACTGGGTACCGACATCTCCCTCTTTTGGGTCGGAGGCGAACCGAGTTTATTAAAAACAATGCCAATGCGACAGTTTCTGTCTCTAACTGTCCATCCAGTCGGAAATCTCCAGAAACTTTGATACTAGATGCTCTTCGGACAGCTTTAAGCCTAAGCTGAGTTGAATATAGAAGCCCCAGAAATTTCTCTTCCGTGCACTGAACCAAAAGGTCAGTTATCTCTCTTTCAAGTATTACATAATTATTTGTTAGCTGCTACATATGTATAAGGAAAACGAATATAGTTAGCGAAGTCAGAACTCAGATTTTTAATTAGATAGTGGCTTCCACTACAATAATAATTAAAGAGAATATTAACTTTCTTGTTGCATTGTATGCTGTGGTGCCCAAAGCCCTGACTTTTCTTTGCCCTGCCTCTGTCTCACGGTACACAACACTGTAAACAACAAACTAGGGTAGTCGTAATTTTGTGGCTTAAATAGCTCTTTTCTTAGTCATATATATCAAACAAAATCTAGTTCTATTTATCTCATATTTATATTATATGTAAGTATTTCTATTTCAGCTATTTCTTACTTTTCTGGCTGTGACTGTAGCCCTCTGATCCAAAGTACATAAAATTCCCTGTATTCAGTTTGCCTTGTGTGGGAGGTCATCAAGTCCAGAGCCTGAACGATTGAATGGGGCTTCTGAACATGATTGCCTAGATTGATTTCTGCCGAAATGGCCATTGTCCCCCAAAAGTCTTAATTAGACGCTGCAGCCAATCGGAACCCTGGATAATTGCCTTACACCTGTCGTGACCAAGTAATGACCTTGCACCCGACCAAGGGTAATCTCTGTGGGCGGCATTTAAGCCCATGTTTACAATGGAGAAAGTTCATCGGAATTTTATTGCTTGCCTAGAAGGCTAAAAGTTTTGGCAGGCAACCAGAAACCAACGATGCAAATATGCCGATAGCTGATGGCCTCTGATCACGTTCGGCAACTGAATGCAAATTTAATTGGATTCGCCTAACAACGCTCCGGAAAAGTTTAGCCAAATGTGCAGGTGCACGCCAGCCCCGAATGCCGTTGGTTAAGCTGTAAAATATTCGGGGCGTACCCAGATAATGCAAGTCCCCAACATCACCAGCTCCGGGGAGTTCGGGGAAACTTTACAAGGCCGCAAATTGAAATCCTGCGTTTAATGAACACATGCTGAACACCCCGGGCCACAGATAACAAGGCCAATATTCAGCTCGAGAAGGTGAATGCATCCACAAGGCAAAATTTAATTAGAACCCATGGCCATTATGTGTCACTAAAAGAAGGAAACTAGTTTCTGTAGAATTTTTCAAAATAATGTTTGAGAACAAAAACAAAAAAAGATACATTTTTCCCAATTTAAAAGCGTAGGACATTGAAAGCAAACCAAGAAAGGAAGCTAACTTCGGTACACCGAAGTTTGTATACCCTTGCTGTTTGAAATTGAACACCTAAAAGGAAATATATATAAACTAGGTTGTGTATAATCGGACAGACGGACAGGCGGACGGACCAACGGACGGACAGGGACAGACGGACATGGCTAGATCGACTCGGCTGTTGATGCTTATCAAGAATATATATACTTTATAGGGTCGGAAATGTCTCCTTCACTGCGTTGCAAACTTCTGACTAAAATTATAATACCCTGCAAGGATATAAATATATTTTATCATAAATCAAACAGGGCACAATAATCCCAAGCCAAACAAATGAAGCAATATAGGAAGGCATTTAAAATTATAAATAACTCAATCAGCTAATGGTCTGGACTATCTATTATCATTTTTTATTCCAGCAATAAACTGAATAATTTTCCAAGGCAAAGAGAAATGTCGAATATTACTCAAGATATTATGCAAGCTTTCGCAGAGTCGGAGAGGTTATGGAATCCCGGAACCGGGTTGGCAGGAAGAATGCCAGAAAAATTTCAACGCCGCGGGCCAAGGGCAAAAGAATAATAATTTTGATAAATTATTAGACGGAACTGTGGGCCAGGTTATGGCAAGAGGAAAGATGCCACGAATGCCGGATATTGTGTAAAGAAAGAGAGCGACAACGTGAGAAACAGGAAAAATTGCCAGTTAACAATTTTTTGTTTTGTCTTTTTTTATGAACGCATTTATCCATCGCTTGCTGGCTGGCGAGAGCCGTAAACTTCATCAAAATCATTACCAGCAGCCGCCGTTGGCATGCCGCGAGTGTCGCCAACATCATCATCGCCATCATCCGCATCTTGCTGGTTCCGGGTTCCAGGATCTGTGCCTCGAAACCCCCCCTCAGTCCTCCTGCAGGGCTCACGCGCCGCATTCCCATTATCATTACTAACAAGCAGCACAAAGCAGCTTGAGTGTGTCATCCTGCTGTCTGCCCGAGGAGTCCTTCCCATGCTCCCGATCTGCGGCACTTCGTAATTTTAATTTTGATGCATTTGTCACCATTTTTTGTTCTCCTTTATAGCCTGCACTGGAATAAAATAGTATTACATTACTGGAGCTTTTGGACGAGTTGTAGCATTTTGTAAAACCAAATAGATTTCTTTGGAATTTTGAATTTCATCAAAGATTAGCCAGAATAACTTTACAAATATTTCTGAATAGCTGTGCAACTGTAAAAGGACAAATTTACCCTTAATTGAAATCTATGTATAGATTTGTATTCTCTGCAAAGACTTTTGAATCGTTAGCCTGGATTATTTTGCTCAATGTATTGGCTTCCCGCTGCTTGAGCTTCTTCTACGGCAACGATTTATCTTTGAGCCCGTGACATAATGAAACAAGGCGATATGGCCAGGGCGAGAACAAACGCTCACTTTAATGGGATTTTATTTTGCTCCCCACAATATCAGGAAGAACAGCAGCAAAAACATCAACAACACGTCGCCCAGCGACGGCTATAAGTGCCAGTATATGGCCTACTTATAGGCGCTTGGGGAATTTTATGGCCACAAGGTGCATGCATCGGTCCAGAGGGCAAAAACCATTAATGAATTCTCATCGCTCTGGGGCTTAAAGATGCAGTTAAAGCGTATCTCAATGGACTGTCAGGACGGTTTATTGGCAGGATGGATAGTCAAACAGAGTGCTAAAAAAAGTGAATAGGGAAAAGGACCCCTCGTTTCTTTTATTCGCCCAAAGCCCTTTCGATTTACCATTTCGTCGCGCTGAAGGTACGGAAGTAAAAAGACGAGGGTAACAAAAAATCTAAATTAAGCCACGTTCTTGAATTGTTCGAATACAGCTAAATTGTAATATATAGTTAGAGTACAAATGGTGTTCAAGTGTGATAATGTCATAATAAATACTTCAAAATAATAATCAAAAATAAATAAATAAATATGTGTGCGATATTGAGTAGATAAGACAATGATAATAACAATTCAAAATCTATTTGCATAATTGCTTGCAAATGGACATCAAAACCCACAAATAATCATCGGTTGAATAACCACAGAGAAGCAATCAGATGAATTTTAAATCATTGAAATAACACTTCATTTTGGATTATGACAAGTGTTTATTGGCTTTGCCAAACATAAATCTTTGGACGCTTTCATTAAATTATTTACGTAGCTTCTTGAAGTTCTTGACATGCCATTAAATTATTATTAAAGCAATTTGAGACTGCACTTTATTCGAGACAGATGATCTGCTTGGTGAAATATATGTGTCGGAAATAAACTTTGGTTAAGCTCTTTTGCGTGCCGGCAGTCGGTGTTAACTACTTTTTAAGCATTTTTGGCCTCAAACGTTCAGGAAAAGCTGAGTCTCGTGCGGATGGAAACTATGCCATTAGCCGGGCGCATAAATTCCATCCACTAATGATGTGGCCGGAGTGGCCAGTGATCAATGCCGGAGTGCTCCCCGTCCGCATCCAGAGTTTTGCTCTAATTAACATGCCTTTTTTATGCAATAATCAATTACAAAGTTCCCGCGCAACTTTGACGTTAGTTTCGCGTCAAAAAAGGCTGCCAGCGGAGAAAAGTTTTATTCGCCAGCAAAGAAATTACTCAACAGATTAGAGTCCAGACAGACGAACGGATACAATCCGTTGAGGCCTCGAAGGGAACATGTGTTCAGCGTCTGTGTCAGTGTCAGTGTCATGGATCGACTGATGACGCGGAATTTAATTAAAATTTCGCCTCCGCTATTTTTTCTGCCGCCTTTCCGTTGCCATAGCTTTAGCTAGCACTTTAAATTGTTGCCCTCACTCGTAAGCAGCCACTTTGCATATTGTTGAAATGCCGGGCCGAGAATTATTCATGCGCATATGACTCTCGCACAAAGATATATATTCATTCCTATGAGCGCCGCGGTGCACTAATTTATTTGTTGATTTATTTGCCCGGCAACTAATTAGGAGGGAGTTATTCCCATTCGGGCTCAAAATGCACTCGAAACGAGGCAAGTCGCCCGGCAAACTGACTCGACTCACATTTACAAGGGACACATAAATATCGAATACGTATGAGAATACCGAATATCGAATACCGAGTTGTATATATCAAAATCCAAATGTATGTGCATCAGAGTAATTGTCATAAAGCGGCGAAAATAGAATCAAACTTCGCTCAGCACGGAAATTTAAATACCCTTCAAAAAGCCCGTTTGATTAATCAGAAATTAACAAAAATATAATTAACTAATTCCTTAAAATAATCCGAATCCTAATAAATTTGTTTAAAAAATTGATGGGCTCTTGTCTTAATATTTGCTTAATATATGAAGCTTCACATTTTTATATTTTTAGGTATTTGTATTTAGCATACAATAAAAACCAAATGAAGCTATTTAGCATATATGATTCGAGTCTATTGGGTCCTATCCAACCTAATCTGTGCTCGACAAATACCCTGACTAAATATAATGCTAAATAAAAACGACAAAAATAGCAAATTGCTCGGGCACCAGAGGAGCTCCCCTCCTCCTCCGGAACTTCCTGCAAAACCCGGACCCCCGACTTCGGATCCCCCCATCCCTATTCGGCTGGGCTAAGCCCATTAAGGTCGGTGTGGACAGACCGGGCGATAAGCGGCAGCGGCATTCGCATAAAGATAACACCGAAATCAAACTAAATGGCTAAAATTGGCAAGCAACAAAAAAACACGCAGCAGCAGCAACAGGAAATCCAGGCGGTAATATTTTATCAAAAAGCAAAAAACAGAAATCGCAAATAAAAATCGCAGTTAAACATTATTAGAAAGATTGGGACAGGAAGGGCCCTTATAGCCATTAATAAGATTGTTTTAACATGAATTTACGGCCAAGGGCGGGCCATCCACTGACCCAGTCCCGTCCCCCTGTCCCTCCCGACACTCTCTGCCAGTTCCCTCCCCTGATCCCAGGGCAAACAGAGCCAGTCGAGCCAAAATGTAAACAAGTCAGCCTACCGATGGCCCCGTTTCGATGGCTTTCCCTCCAGTTGGGCGTGCTTTTCCCTTGACTTGCCCGCTCTTTTTGCCCGCTTTTTCTGCATAGACCTGACAGTCTATTCGAAAATTGAAATGTTTGCTAACACGAGCCACTTAAAGTAGAGGGCCGAAAAAATAGAGAAAGACCAAAACGAATTTCATACAAATTACACGGCCACTTTTGGCTAAAGTTCAACGAGGCGTGCGGCCAAAGAGCCATCAGATCCAGAGACCGACCATCTCTCACAACGACCGAGCTGTCGCTCTGTGTGTGTGGTGGTAAGTGCTTTCCCATCGAGCTTTAAAATCCCTCGAATAAAAAACACAATTTGAATATGGCAGCAATTACAATTGCCACGAGTGGGAGTCCCCACTCCACACGAATACACGGGACCTGGTCAAGCCAATTATGATCCGTGGAAAATTGTGCACAAAAATAAAAACAAACAATAAAAGGTGATTTCTTTTGATTGCCGGCAATCTAAGCTCTTCAGAAGCTAAACAAATTTGAGGTTTTTATTAAAACTCCTCAAACTATATACACGAGCCATTACGGAAGCGGTTAAAGGGCATTTTGCCAAAAAGTTTTTAAGTAATTTAAACCCAATAAGCAGTTGTAATATAATTTATATTAAAATAACATCAAGTACCGTTAAATTATTAAATGAAAACCCATGACAATAATATAAATTACATCAAAAATAAAAAAAAGGCAAAGCTGAAACCTAAGACAAAAATTCAAAACCTTCACAAAACCCCATCAATAGTGAATTTCGTTAAGGTTAAAGATTAAACCTTCTTCAGGTAGCCCCTGCCTGTCAGTTTTCCTTCGTGTGTCGAAAAGATTCTCGCTTGTATCAGCCCAAAAAATACGAGTCCGGAGAACTAACATAGCAGTTTTAATGTTTTGCCTGCAACCTCAAGATAAGGTTAACCGGACAAGTACAAGTTAAGAGGACAACGCCTCGAAATTTTGTGGCCATCTCCCTGTTCGGGGCGTGGGCTGAATGTTTAATCATAATTTTCCATAAGCATTTTCGCAGAAGAGTGCCTGCTGAAACGGCTGGAACTTTTGCAAATTATGTGCAGTCGCAGTTGTCATGAGCTGGCACTTCGCCCACTCCCACTGGCACTCCCACTCCACAACCCCATCCCAGTAGTAATAACCGAAACGCAAGCCGAAGCTGAAATATAAATGCAAATGCCAAGGCCACAGGGCAGCAGCGTTGAACTTTCGAGTGAGCGACATATGGGGCGTTTCGCCGGAGGGCGGGCCGAGCTCAGCCGCAGCCTTAGTTTACAGGACCCGTGACAGGAGGTGTGCCTAACGAGGACACTAGCTCCTCTCCCCCTGTCTGACTGTCGGCCAGTCTGTTTGCCCCCCTGTCGTCTGGCTGTCCTGCCAGCCTTATCCTTCCTCGGCTTGTTTACTCACAATTCTCATTTTGCATATGCAAGGACAATAATTTCATTTACCATTCGCCGTTCGAGTCCATAAAGGCTGTTCGTATTTTCAGATTATCTCCGGCAGGCTGAAATGTGTTTATTTGGCTGGGGCGTTGAAATGAGCAAGTCGTAAGCTTGACCAAGATTTTTGGCTAGATTCGTTTTGTCTTAAATCGTTTTTAATAACTGAAAGTCACATGAGAAATTGAGTGACAAGTAGTACTTACAAAAGGACAGCTGTTCGTAAATTATAAAATCAAACATTATTCACATATAAATGCTTCATGTAAAAAACTTTTGTTCGAAACCATGCTCATCCTTTGATATGATTAAAGATACATTTGAGGTTTCTTTTTGTGTTCATGAAAATCTCTTGTTCAAATCTTTGTGTGGCGTTAACTGAATAGAGTTCCCTGATAGACCTTCATATTCCATCACTTCAAGGATAATCAGAATATTTCAAAGTCGGCACCCCCCGCCTGTCTCCATGCCCTGCCTTGCCGCAGCGTTAACCCTTTTTGCCAAATTCCTTTATCGCTGTTTGTATGGCTCATTTTGTGCCTTTTCCTTGTTTGGCATTGCTCACTTGTTTAGGCGTTTAACCTTTTTCAGGCTGCCGCCACAGCAACAATAACAAAACCAATTTCCCTTGTCTTTTGACGCCATTTGTTTGCACAACCTTGGTCCCGGCCCGTGTCCTGTATCCTCTGTCCCATCCTCTTTGTGTACAAATGTCCTTGCATAACACGCGGTGGCGACGTCGGCGGCCCGCACACATATGGCAAGCCCCACCAATATTGGAACCGAATGAAAATCAATGAATTTTATTGCGACTATACGAGGAGCTCCCGTTCTCCTTTTGTCTTGGCCTCAAGTCTGCGTATCTGCTTTCTATTGCAGACCCCACGGGGTCCTTTAAGACTGCACTCTAGGGATGGAAGGAAAAAATCGATATATCTATACGATATAAATAAAATTAAAAAGAAAGGGTATATTCATTCTCTTAAACATATGATTTAAACAATATTTCTTATATAAATTTGTGAACTGTGCCTCAAGGCACTTAATTTTCCAAGACTTTCGCTCTTAATCGGTAACTGTTTATTTTATTATACGTTTTAAAATAAAAAAAATTATATTTTTTCAATTTTTCTTCCATTGCCCCTTCTTATTTCAGTTCATTACCATGGCTTTATGCCTTGAATTATCATCCCTATTGCACTTGGCGGGCATGTGTGCGCGGCTAGTTCAAGGGGCAGTGACCATAATTAATTGACCATTTACTGCAGCTTCCCCTGCAAGCCGTTTGCGGTTAAGCAGGAGACAATGGCTTCATAAATTCAGCTCTAGAAGAGCAATCTCAACCGGGCAAGTACCGCTCCACGGGTTTGTTGTCCTGCCCGCGATAAGGCAATCCCTTTTCGCCTTTGTCTTTATCACTGTCCTTATCAGGAGGCACTGCACTGTGAAAACGTCTTCATCCGTCGTCAGTCATAATGAGGAAAAACCCGACCATTTGGCTCTCAAAACCCAGGACCCAAAACAATTGGTCAGCAAAAGCCTGAATTTGCGCTTTAACAGCACCAAACCTTGGCACCGGAAAATTGCCTGGAAATTCGGGGTATCCATGTTAGGAGACACAACCCAAATTGGGCAATCTCTAAAGTCTTGAAGCCATGAAAGGCGAGAAGTGAGGAAGAAACGCGGAAATCATCTACATTATAAATCACACCGAAGCGTGGAGGCGTAAATCTTTTATGGCGACTGGGGAGAACACAAGAACTTTGCAACTTTATGTCCGGGGAGGCCAAACAAGGGAGAAGAATGTTTATATTTATGAAAATTATTTATTAAAAATATTTTTTAGAAAAACCAGTAAGTCACAGGGGAAGAATAAAATGAATTAACATGTTAAATAAATACTTAAAGCTTAAACATTAATTCTTTCTGCTGCAGTTTGATGTTATTGTGAAGTATTTATGACATCAGCATTCTAATTATTAAATACTTTTTCATTCAGTAAATTATGTGAAAAGAAAGTAAAATGTGTGACTAAGACTTGACAATATTGACAACTAATATTTACTTTTGAGAACGAAATTTAACAAAATAAATTAATTCATTGGTTAACATTTTCATGAAATTCGTTCTCATATTAAGATAATGCAATTTTAATCCAGCTTAGGAATACTTACTCCTACCACATGAACTGACACCACCATCAAAATTCTCACAGAAAGTTGTAACATTAATCTGGGGGCTAAGCTGGCCATAATCTTAAAAGAGAAGCAACTCATACAAATTGAGACTTGACCTTTTCGGTGGCAGATGTTTTACGGCGATTAAGTTATCCTGGCATCGACTCGTTTTTCCCCAGCTGCTGACCTTCGCTCCGTCTCGATTTCCATTTATCATTATTCAGATTTATGTCTGCAATATGTTCATTAAGAAATCGATATATATATTAAAAGCAAGCACACAGGCAGTGCAGCTTTTGGCCCGGTCTATGCAAATTAATAAGCAACTCACTTAGCGCTGACTTAAATGCAGGCAAAATGTTGTAAATGGCGTTTTAATCAACGTACCAAGACAACAAACGAAATTAATTAAATGTTCACTTCATGGCAGGGCTCTCAGCTAAACCAGAGTCACAGAGGAGAGAAAGGGCGTCCCCGGACTCCGCCCACTTATTATCCGGATATCTCTATCCGGGGCTTGCGGCCACCGAGCGAAGACCGCCCATCCTTCGCGGCTTCTCCACGTAGCTCGTCAATTTTTGCATTTTAATGATATTTGAACCGCGGTGCCGCCGCGGTCTGGTCGTCCCGATATGGGGTTGCAGTCCGGGAGTTGGGGTTTTTGGTTAGCCCCGAGAGTGCGGATGGGAATGGGGAAGGTTTCGCGTGCCGTTGCCGAGGATGATGATGACGACGATGACGACGGCGATGGCGGTGGCGGTGGCGATGGTGGAGACCCTGGCCAGTTGATAGCGATATGATAATGAATCGATAAATACTCTTCCAGTGAACTCTGCAGCACACAATGTTGTTTCGAGAAAAACTTTGCCCTCGCATAGATTATTCTAAATAGGTTATGTTTCGGGGAAATGACAAGGCAAAAAGTTCGCTCGCAACTTTGCAATGGAATTTGTAGCTCTTGTACATTTGTATTTAAATGAGGGCTTTTTCATGAATTATGTAGGAAAAAGAAAAAGTATATAGAGAAAACTTTACACTCTATTAACTTGCGAAATATAAAATTCACTTTGTCGACCTCCGAGCTCGCTAAAAGTATTCTCAGGATTCTTACAAGGGATCAAGAGCAGGTTTTAGCTTAGCTTTAAAATGTGTCGAATTCCTTTCTTAATCTGTAAACCTTTATAAATCAGAGAACTAGAGAACTCCACTGTGAATAGAGAATTAATTACTCTGTTGGCCGCAGGGTAAAGGCCGTGTTCTATAGCCAGTAATGGTCTTCACTTCAATCCAAATCCCCGAGCCCCCAAATGCGGTTTCTGGGTCCACGAAGCTTCGGCGAAGTGATTTTTTGTTGGCCTCCCTATCCGTCCGTCGTTTAATTGAAAAGCAATTAATTTTTTGGCCTGCATTAGGAACCCTCCACCCTGCGTCGTGTGGCTCTGCCTGCTTCCCAGTGGGCCCTGAATTATTGACTAAAGCTAAGTGAGCAACTGCACGGACCGAAATCATAACCAGACATGAAGGTAAATTGAAAGCCAACATGGTGTGGAGCCCTTGCCTCCTGCCGGTCTCTAGAGAAATTTGAAAATCCTAGCCACAAATGTCTGACTGACTGTCAATAGGAGGCGGCAGCCAGAGACCGCCCCTTCTCCCACTCCGCCCCAAACCTTTGGGCCCAGATTACATTGCGGAGGGATCTTGGACCAAAGACCAAGTCAAAGGCAACGGCAACGGCAATGGCAATGCCATTGGCAACGGCTGCTGTCCTTGAGAATGGCAATCGTTTTATGGTCGTGTCGTGGCCTGAGCCCCCAGTTCCCCAGGTCCTCGGCCCGGGCTCTGGCATTCAGCATCGAGGAGTGCTCGAGTCCGGGGCCTCCATCGCTCAGATTGGCCGTAAAAATGTCACCTGTGACTTGCGACTGTGAGAAATCAAATAAATTCAAGCAGCTGGCCGTTCTCGCTGCCCTTACGCATTCCTTATCAAGGCATTTCACTCATAAACACACGAACGTATATAGCCACGCATATACTGGAGCACCGGAATATGTATACCCATGCACCAGCAGCCTTGTGCATAATTCATGCAAAACTTAGTAACCAATAAAAAAGGAAAGCGGTGTTAAAAAAGACATAAAAAACAGATGTAAGAAAAACACTCACTGAGTATGCAAAGAAGCTTAGGCTTGATACATAGAATATATTACCTCGAATCCTTTTCGAAATAGATAAAGACTTTTTGGAAATGTTAAAGTCTAGATAAGAATTTAAAGAACCCAAATGACGCTCATTGAACATTTTGAAGGATCCCTTCTCCATGCTGCAATGAAAATATTTCATTACAGCCCAGAAAATATATCTGGAGGACATCAACCACGAACTCTGAATGTTCAGCTTTCACTCTGACTCAAAGTCAATATTTGTCTTTGGCTTTTTACAGCAAATATGTAAATATTTTCCACCGAATAAATGGTTATTTAAAATAAATACCTTATGGGTGAGTACATAAGGAACATTTCGCCATAATGTCTGGTGTTTTTTCATTTAATTTCCTAGGCTGAACTTTATTTCAAGTAATGGATCAAATTTACCCCACCTTAGTTTGCCAAATTCTCAGTCGCATATCCCCACATCAATGGGTTAAAAGAAATAAAAAATAAACATTTGCAGCTCGAAGAGTGCCGCAAAGTTAATTTAAATGCAAATGGGGAGGAGGCAAGAGCCGAGGTTGGACCACCGAGAAATGGCAAACTATCTTAATCGAGTGAAGACATCCAGACCACCATCTTGGCAATTTTCGCCTCAATTGCAGAATTTCGGCAACCTGAAATTGCCTCGAAGACCCGTTTCACTGGCTATCAGCGAGAGCTGGCGCGGTCTGATATGCAAATTGAAATGCGTTTTCCTTTTACGCAGCTGAATTTTCCTCCTTCTTCCTCGGCACTTCATATTCTGGGTGTCCCCTCGAACCACTGTGCATTCCCCCAGGCATTTGGCGTCTTAGCCACGTACAAACCACGTACACGACACAAGTGGCTAAAGATTTTGAGATTGAGTTTGATAAATTCAAGCTTATTAATTACTCAAGTTTCCGATGATTTCAATGGCAAATCAAAATCAGATTAATACGTGTTCATGAGAAGCGTATGCGGATCGGGCCATCAATCATCTGTGAACGAGTTTTCCCACAAGCTTATCACTTATGCAGGCTGGTTCCCCAGGCAATAATGATTAACATTACGTATACGCCGGGTAAACTTGACCAATTCCCACCTGAACAACGCAGTCATTAGCATTCGCCCAGCGGACAAAAGCAAGAGCAATCAATGCATTTGTTTATCGAATCAACAATTGACGGATGACTGGATGACTGGCAGCCGTGTCAGAGGGGATCAATTAGAATCAATCTAGAGTTGTTCGGAGCGTCTTCAGACGATGCCTCGGCATCCTCATCCCACTCGAGGGCCCCATTAAAATTAAAGGGAAATTTGCATTTTTAATTAAGGAACAGTCACGGCCAAGCCATTTGATTTGGCCGTAAAAAGTAAGCAGAGTACGTGTCTCCCTCCATACGGCTTTCGTTTTCTTTTAAATGCAATTGGGTTTTCCCTAATGTTATCTCTTTTTCCCCATACACTCTTTTCTCCCTTGGTTCCTTTTAACATTCTCGAATTTTTTCAGCTAACTTATTTGTTTTGTCGCAAAACAAAATAAAAGTTGAATGCTTTTTTTGGGGACTCTGGCAGGCCTCTCCCAGTCTCTTGGCAGCGGAATAAAACTTTTCTTTGTGGGAGAGCGAAGCAAAGAAAAAGGCCGCAAGAAAAGTTGACTGGAATTCAATTTGTTCGGATCGTAATGAATATACTCGGGGATATACTTTGGCCGGCCCCCAAAAACATGTCAAACTTATTAACAAATACATTTTGGTGTTCCAACCAGACTCACCGCTCACTCCAGATGCTTGCTTGTCAAATTGATTTAATTTCAAGTTTATTTGCAGCCAGTTAAACTTTAACTCTCACTCTGGCCGTTAAATATTATTGTTTGGCCTGAAGCAGAGGCGGAAAGTCGAGAAGTTCTCGGCCTGGCTAACCACGGGAAAAAGTACAAGCAAGTGTATAAATAAAAACCGAAAACTGGCGACCGCCGACGTGTCAACACCGCTTATGCGGGGTATGTATAAATACGGGGAGGGGGGCTCGAGACACAAAACCAAAAACCGCAAGGATGGAGGCACTCGAGCACGTTCCGGCACTTGTTTGGTCTCCTCCTCACTTCCACTCTCACACTTTCGCTATCAGTTCTTCACTGCACAATGAAAATACTTTAGCCTTCCGCCGAAGACAGTTTTCCCTCTGTTCGAGAATGCTCCTCCTAGATTTTCCACCGATCCAATGCCGATTTTCGCGTCCGCCGCCAACGAAGAATCACAGGCAACTGAACGGGCCGACTTCGTGCGTCGGGGCGGCCGACCAACAGGTTAGCTGCTGATAAGACTTCGGCCACCCGAGGCCCTTGAGTCGTTTCGCTCGCTGCGTATACGCGATGTGCATCGGTGTTCGCATGTTACGTATTCGCAGTGTTGCGCTCACTCAACTGCCAGGGAGATGAGTGGGCGAACCGTTATTGAGTGAGTTCCTGCGGAGTCTCAAGGGCCGAGCGATGTCTGTCAGCAAAATGAGTCGAAGGCGGTTTCGGCCCTTACATGAGCCGAGAACCGATGGATTGGGTAATGTGAGCCTCATAAATCCGTTGAAAAAAATTATGCTCTTCTCATGTTAAAGTATTGAAAGTCGACAGAAGTTTTCTTAACTTGAAAAGTCTTTACGATTCCTTTTGAACTAATATTTGTAGATTTGTCAAAACTTTTGGAAGGTAAATAACTACTTACTTACTTACTTGAATAAAGAACAGAAGTATTTATACAAAATATATTCTTATTTTTATTGCCTATAAATGTATTTATATATATAAGTCATATATATTTCTTTAATTTTATTTATATTTATTTATAGTTTGAATTTATATTTGTTTAATATATTTAGTGATCAATAACTCTTAGTTTTGTTTAAATATAATTTTGTTAAAAAAGAATCCATGAAGAGTTCCGTAACCGCAACCAATTAGCTAAGCAAGCTCTAAGTTATTTTTTTAAACACACAACCAGAGGAATCATAAATTTATCTCATCCAATCAAGGCCATTAGCCTGCTTCCTCCCTCCTCGTACCTTTATATAAAATACTTTCTTTCGTTCTACACTTCATTCCGTCACTTTTCTTCATTTTATATACCCTATATTTAAGCACATTAAGAGTTGGCCCTTCCTAAGTAACTTGGTCTCGTTTAAATGTATTAAACATTTTTTCTTTAGACACCACTGTTCATTGTAATTGGTTAGAGACTAATCTGTAACCAAAAAATTAACTAAAATGTTGTAACAAAATAAAGTTTATCACAGCTTGAATACTCGTACATATTAATTGAAATACCAGGTATCCCTTAGTCGAAGTCTTGCACGCTGTATCCTTATTTGTTTTGTTATCTGTCGCTGGGAAGTTCCACAGGAAATCACAAGCAGTCAAGGGCATTGTGAACAGGCGACAGGAGGATGTGCCAACTGATGCAGCTGCGATTTATTTATTAAAGCCAAGTCGACACACAGTCTCGACTTCGGGCGAGAAGCTGTTGGAGCCCGGGATACTCGTCTCTTTTCCCACCACGCTGGAATTACGCTTCATATTTTTTAAGCACCTCGCCTGACACATTTTATGCTCCGGCAAAAGTGAAGTGAATAGTGGCCGCTTACGCGGAATACCGCCCGCCCGCCGTTTTCCCTTCCCTCACTTTCTCGCCCCTTTAGCCGATTACCATAAACAATGGCAACTTTCTACCTGAGACGACTCATCCTTATTTTCAGTCCGGGCCTCAGCCTCTTAGGGGAAATTTGTGTAACATATTCAAGCGCTGCTTTCATGAATTTTTATTTACTTGGTAGGCATCCTCGCCTCGACACACCTACATAGTACATACTACCTGTATGGTATGCCAGCCAGACGAATGCTCTGTTGACATTGTGAGGTAAATCCGCGTTGCGCATACGCCGCATATGCCATGCAGCGTTTAGAAGAAAAAATGACAACGCTAAGCAAATCACAACGCCAATTTTGTGTGTGTATGTAGACTATTTGCTCTTAACCCCAAGACTTAAGCCTAACTCCCACTTAATATTTAGTTATCCGTTTTATATGGTAAAATTTTAAATATGCTTTTATATCCAGAGGTTAATCAAAGACTGTCTATCCAAACACACAAATTCTGTTTAAATGGCTCATCAAATATAATGATATTATAATATCATCATTTATGATACAAACATGAAAGCGATTATATTATATTACAATATACTCAATCATTTAAACTTCACAGAAGCTCTATGTTTTGCCTTTCATAATATATAATGTAATGCCTTTAGTAATAACAAGACCCTGTTACTTAAAGCTAAAACAAATTTGACGTCCGCGTCCAATTCTGCTCATTTTTCCATCTCACATACATAAATCGTATTTTTGTCTCACAGTTGTTCTTTCTGGTTGTCGCTGACCTTTGCTATCTATATCTATAGGTACAAATACATATGTTTTATGTACATACATATTCATCTCTTCCGACGAGTTTATTTTTAGAATTTAATTTAAGAATTCGTTTAATGAATTTTTTCGGACGCCCTAGAATCCAGAGGAAAGCCGTTTCTGTTGAACTACGTTTTTAGACTAATTTCAAAAATGTTATAATTCGTTTTTGAGATTTCATGAATTAAAACGACCTAGAAAAATATTAAATTCGATGGTTTCTTCAACTTGCCTTATTATTTGTTGCCATTTATAAATAAGCAGGGACATTCATACTTGTGATTGAAATAAAAGCACCCTGAAGCACTAACTCAGCTTTCAGCACAAAGAACCTAACTTTAACGAGTTAGTACACTAACATTAGAAACTAAAGGAACGAAGAAATTCCCCCGAAATGGCCGTAGGGGGGGGGGGGGAACTACTACAATTGCTGGAAGTTCAAGAGCTTCTTGCGCGGCACGAACAATACTTGGCACTTATATTGGCAACTTTTTCTATTGAAATTATATTTATAGCAGCTGCTGCTGCTGGAGCAGTTCGATACGAGACCAAATTATAGTCAAGACTACCTGAGTGCTGCATGCGGGATGGGATACGTGCTTGTGGCGGGGTCCCCGGCTCGCCAGCTTATTAGAGTCCACATATTGGGGAGCCATGGTTATGCTTTGCATATAAATGTCCCGCACCCGAACAATACACATTCGGGATGGCCCACATGTGGCGTTAAAGTTACTGCCTAAGCCAAGTCTCCCTCAGCTGGAACGAGTGCCGCTCTAGTTCTTTTCCTGGCCTGGTCACTTTAAGGGGCCACTTTCTGGGACTTGCCTTTTCAGGCCTCGTTGACTGTGATATCATACACTGGCCAAAATAGACATATTTCTTATACACAAATTATTTTGGCTATAACAAAGATTTAATTTTAAGTCCTCATAACTTGTGGAATGTGCAAGCTCGATGTAGTAATTTGAGTTCGATTTATATTTATTATATACAAAAATGTACTTGGCTCAAAAAGTAACTCAATTGTGCCTCTCAAATTACTTAAATCTTGCCTTATATTCACTATCTCTTACATACATAAACTTAAATAATAATTCAATACCTACAAGAAAAAGCTTTCTAAATTATACATAAATTTGTTAATAATAAATTTCAATTAAGCAATTGAAAC